>VDFB02263989.1:71567-349675 GCA_007258455.2 Sequoia sempervirens
GAAGTTATTTTGAAGACTTACTAACTTAGCTACATTCCCTATTTAATTTCTTCTCACCGAGTCAATACAATTATAGGTGGTGCTAATTACATACTATAGGAACATGTTATCCGTTGAGGTAATTAAATTCCAAAGCTTACATAGGTGAATCTGATTGGGAATAACAATTGAGTGAACATGATTACCAATAAGGAGAATATGGGATACTATCATCCAAAACAACTGATTTGCCAAGTAAGTATTGCTGAATTCACAGAACCCACGAATTAGAAATCCATGATGCTTACGTCATTAGAGTAACTTACAGGCTTTGAATCATTTAGCCCTTACATCTTGGCTCAACATTCTTTAACCATAGAGTTTACTTGCTACAAAATTATGAAGTCAATTACTCTATAGATTGAAGGAAGCAAGGAACACACTAATAATTTAACTAGAAATATCTGAGAATTATTAACTTGTTTCAAGTATTGGTCTTGCCAATTGACAATAGAAAACTATGAATTTCTAGATTAAAATGGAAGATAGACTCAAGAAACCTTATAGAAGACTCATACAAGCCTTGAGCTAGTTATTTCATATTTTGGAGTATGGATGCTACTCATAACTCCAAACTTTATTAAAGTTACAAACACTAATTAATATAACCACACCTACTATGGACACAACAAAATATCATCTAGGATCATCTAGGACCCAATTCTAGAACTACACACAGATTTAGTCAAGGACAAGATTACATTAATTTCATCAAACATTCGTTGGACAAATCATGGCATTCTCAAAATGCATGATCTAATCAACATCCACTAACTTGGACAATTCTCTAGGCAGTTGCTTAATTTAGCCTTTATTAATCTACACGAATCTAAAGATTGCTCTTCTCAAGTCAAGAGTCCTCAATGTTTCTTGTTGCACAAGTTTGACGACACTTGCAAAATCTTAACATCATCTTCCCTTTCTCATTTGCACTTAAACTAGGCAATAATGCTTGTAAAGTTTAGTAATGTGATTAAACATAAACATAATTAGAGGCATGATTTTATGGGCAATAATCATTCATCTTTATCACAATCAAAATTGCATATAATTTATAGGATACAATAATAGGCATTACCCATTTATCACTAGAGTGTGGAGGAGTTTATTTGAAAGCCAAATCTCGACCACCCTCGTAGTAGGGTATTTGCTTCACATGAATTGTTAGTGAGGTGCATGACTCTCAAAGCATTAATAACCAATATTATCAATGCGGATTATCATATTACAATTTCATCACTATGGAAGCCGCTACATAATCACTTCAAGACTGAGACTTACTCACTACTACCAACACATCATTTACAATACATAGACACACACACATATAGGATGCAACATCCAAACGTTCACTAGAAAAATAGTACAAACTAGGAGGGCTACAACCTCTACATGGGCCCAAGTACATATGACCAAGGAAGCTTCTTGTTGTCCCACAACAAAGCAACACCTTGCTACAATAAGGCAACACTATCCAGCTTCTCACTAAGATAGCCATTATCCAACCTTCGCAAGGATGACCATTGCATGATTATTGGTCCCACCATAGATGACCATCACCCGACTTTAACCACTAATGACCACAAAGCTCTACTCTCTACATGATGGTGGCTATACAGCTCTCTACCAAGGCCTCATGACTGATTCGTGCATTTCGCTCACAGAGTCTTCCATGTCAAAGGCTCATATTCATCATACGCCTAATAGCTTATACCCATTCATATGAATCAAGTCACGGACTTTAACACCACGATACCTAAGACTACATACACATGAAATCCAAAATCACAAATGTAACATATTGGCTTTAACCCAAATAAATGTCAAGACATGTGAACACAAGCATACAAGAATTTAGTCATAGACTAAAACATATCAAGCTTCAACCTAGGTATATGCATAGACAAGACGCTAGTCTCCAAGTCATTCACAATTTTAGCACCACATTATACCTTATCAAAATCTTTTCCCATCACCTTCTTTGATTAACTCTGCTGCTTTTGCTTCTTTCAACACAGTTGTCATACACATGAGAACTCACTAATTCAGCAATCTCTATCTCCTTCCCAAATCTTATTGGTCAATTTGGGAGGCATCTTTAAATTCAGAAGTCATATGAGACTTTCCTATGTCTAGGGATTTATGGCATTCTTTGGACTTTTTTGAGTCATGCAGAATCTTATCTTAACCTAATTGGGCCTCTTTCTGGTGGTGTATACTAGCTGGCATTTTTGCCACTTTCTTGGTGCTTCCCGATTTAGCAACTTAGCTTGCCTTCTTTTTTGCCACTCATTGACTTGTTTCCTATTGTCTACAACACTTTTTTGTGTGCCTCTATATTCAAGAAATCTCTCAATAGTCTAATTTATTTACCTCAATCCTTGGGTATGCCAGTTACATTAAGCAGTCTAAATTCACCTACCATTCACGGTGATTGCCACTTGGCCCCTCTATTCTTCTCAATTGACATCTATCCATTTTGTCTTTTTCTCACTAACTTGTTAGTGCACCATCATTGAACACCAATGAACAACATGAAATAGAGCACCCCCCCTCAACTTGGCTTGGCCCATCCATTACAACACACACCTGCATAGTTATACAAATCCATCCGAAATCTTTACATTGTGGCCGTTTTTCACACATAGCCCCATTGCAAATGGGACCCCCTAATTACAGCTGCTTTTAGATTTGTTTGTCGTTGTCTCTCTTTTCCTCTTTATCTGTCTTCCGAGATTCGCCCGTCGAGAGTTTAAGCGGCAGAGTTTGGCCAAGTCTAAATTAGGGTTTCCTCTTTCCGGTAATTTGTAGTGAGCAAGTAGATAAATTGAAAAGCAGAGCCCTAACATATTAAATTGACATGTTTCCGTGCGCCTCTTAGCCAAGAATTTTCGCCAGTTAAAGGAACTTACTATTTTTATTAAGTGCACAATTGCGAGCAATTAAATTCGGCTACTGAGATTCCAGCGATCTGCGGCACTTTCAGGCACATCGAAATTTGCTTTCGATGCAAAATTGAAGGCGAAACCGACGGCCACTATTTTTTAACCGTTCAACTTCCGAGGCAAATTTGAGAGTGTAGATCGCGGAGTTTTCTTTGCATGTCGCATATTCCTTCAGGTTTTGAGACAGCCAGCGATGATATAACATGCAAAGACGAAGACGACCACTTCGAGTCTGACCTTGAGGGGCTATTTTTAGGTTGCATGTCATGGTTTTCTTTGCATGTCGGGTGATTCTTGTTGGTTTCGAGGCTTAAGCGATGGTAGGACATGCAAACAAAGGATTCTCACTCGATAAGGAACTTGCTATTTTTAGCGGGTGTATCCCGTGTAGCTTCAGTAGGTCAATTCCGCAGGCTAATCGCGTGCCACCCGAAGCGCGGACAAGCGGATATTTTGATGCGCGTCGCGAAGCAGATTAGGGTTTCGGCAAGGACCCAAAGAGGCATAAAAGTGAATTTTGAAAACCGGTGTAAACCACGCTGTCCCGGCATTCTTTAGGCTATCTGCTGGTGAAATTTCAAGTCAAACAGAGCACTTACTATTTATAGTAAGTCAATTTGGAAACTGGCTAAAAATAGTAAATTGAGTGCATGCGTCAAGGTCAGCCAGCAGGTCACGTGGTGAGGAGCACCTCATTAAAATTTCAAGTCAATCAGAGCAGTGGAGCTATCAGAAACAAGAGGTTACTATTTATAGTAAACCACCTTCAGAAACAGGCTAAAAATAGCAGGTCAGCTAAAAATGACAGTGTCGACAGGGCAACAGGGTTATGAGGATGCAGTGCGCAAAATTTCAAGTCATTCCGGACTTCAGAGATACAAAATTCAAAGAACTTACTATAAATAGCAAGGCACGGATAAGCTAGCAGAAGAAGGTAAAAATGTCTAAGTCTGAGTTTCATCCAGCAGACACCTCCAAACGCGCCATGCTTGCCTTCAAGGTGATCAAAAATATTCTGTGAAATGAGTTCTGCCACCCCAAAATGCGCCCAAGCTGGTGAGGTGGAAGCATAAAAAATTTTCTAAGGCAAAGTTTCATCCACCTTCTATGGCAAATGCGCCCAGCTCAAGGCCTCATGTTGGAAAAGTTTCTAAGTATAAGACTCATCCTCCTCCACTAGTAAAATGCGCCCGAAGTGTAAGTGAGTCAAAATAGTCAACAACTTCCATCCTTCAGCCTTGCTAAAATGCGCCCACAATGTCAAGAAGGAAGATCGAGAACAGTGTGAACGCGTCTGCAAACGGAATCTTCTAGAAGGATGATGGTGGACATTATGGCGCATTTATTACCCCACTCTCCTTTGTGGCGGTTTTTAGGGAAAATCTTGTTTAGGGCTGAGGTGGCACGATCTGGGCCATCTAGCCGATTGTAATCTGAGCCGTCCGTTGGACTTGGCCAACTATAAAAGGGGGAGTCCCCCTCATTTGCACTCTCATTAGCTTAGAGTTAGACAGTAGACATAGAATAAAGGGACAACTTAGAAGTAGATTGATAGTGTAGTTGGAGGAGAAGGAAAGTTTTCTTTTGAAAACTTTTGTAAGAAATTGTCGTGTAAAACTTTCATAATAAAAGATCTTTCATTGATGGTGAAATTCATCTTTGTTGTGGATAGCTAGCGAGGTTTCTTCATCCCTTCTACTTCAAGTAGTGTAGAGTAGCGTAAATTTCATTTTCATGCAAGTAGAAGATAGTAATTGTGGAATGTGGTGTTTGATCTAAGCAACTTCGTCTATCCATACCACTAGCGTGTTTGCTGATGGTGAATGCGCCTTGCGTGGTCAACTGGAAACATTGTGAGCCTAACTTCAATCACAGTTTGAATGATGGTATGCGTCGTTGTGATGGTATCTTCATGTCAAGTGGTGGTTTGAACATCTTTAGTCATCTCCCTTGAAGATTGCACCGACTCCGTGGAAGCTGTCCGATGCGAGGCAAAGCGAAGTCCAGTTAGAAGTTGCTGAAGTTGAGCTCCATATGTCACACTTAGAGTAGATTTAGACTCTCTTAACCTTACCCCATTTCAATTCAGTACTTTATGATTAGAATAGGAAACCCGCGCTTCATAGATAAACCTTCCGAGCATTTGAATTCCTTTCTCCGCAGTCGAACAATTCCGTAAGTCCCCTTGAAATACCAGCAAATCACATCGAGCCAAACTGAGCCTATTCGCACTGAAAGAACCTTGGAGTTGAACGCATGAACTTTCTTGCAATCTTAGCATGCAGAATACTTTGATCAAGAGAGAATAGGGAAGCCTTTGGCAACTTTATTCTGCGTTGGTGCGGTCACAAAAACACATCAACAAGTACCAAGTTTCTTACAAGAATCAGTGAGCTCATAAAATAATTTGAGAAATGATGATCCTAAACATTAGTCTAAAATCATTAATCAAGTTATGGTTTTGATTTTATATTGTTCTACAATTATGAATCTGTTTAAAGATCTAGTTGATCATCAATGGAAGGCCTTATCCTTTTTAAAATCATGACAAACATTAGTCTGAATGATTATTCAAATATCAAATAAGCCACTAGACTTCAATTAGAATAAACATCATTCTAATTTACTTTTAGGGTGCTTAGAATAAAAGTTAAGTCTGAAAATGTTTAATTTGACACCTTTATCAAGTGAGAGCATGTTGTTCAAGTCCATTACATAACAATTATTTAATCAAGCCTATAGTCCCTGATTCATGATTCATAGGCTAATTTATTTTTCACAAAACATTGAATCGTCTTTCTTTATTGAGACATATGTTAAAATCAAGATCAACTATAGTTTACCCATTTACAAAACAATTAATATTATCCATGGCATTCAGTTATCAAGTCTTCAGAATTCTACCTAGACACTAGCCTTTTCAGAAATAAGGAATAACATGCTATTACAAAATGTATATGATGCTCATCCATTAGTTAGTTTCATTCCCTTTCATAAGTATTATGGAGAAAATAAATTCTAAAAATATATCTTGAGTCTTTACTATAAAAAATGGTAGGTAATAATATCTACCACATCACTTTCAATTCGCACTCCTCCAAAATCTTGAAACATGGCAATGGCCTGCTTGTTTATGAAGCATGATGTATCTGAGTTCTCCATAGCTGGAATCAATGTTGCACTGATAAAGTAACATCCAGGTTCTACCGTTATGACCTGCATGTGCCATAACAAGATAATAAAATTGCATGCAACAATTAAGAAAGCTAAAGTGAATTTTAATTGATTATTGAATTCTATATCTTCAACCATTTGGGTAGCATTAATTTTAATAAGCAGATCAATTGCCTAGATTCATTCCGTTTGGATACCCTTAATATGATTCCCTTTGTAAAGTGTTTATTGGCTTCCCCTAACCAGGAAATGATGTTTTTGTTCAGTAGTTCTTAAGTATTTTCTGTTTGTAAGTGGATATAGAAATTCGTCACACGTAAGGAAAAAACATTTGTAGATAAGTTGCTTTGGATAGCAATGCATATTTAAGAACTACGGAAATAGTTATTTAGCAAATCTCAACCTTTTGCAATGATTGTTGAGGAACTGGGACAAGAACAACCAAATTGTTTTGGCTTTTTCATAATGTAACTTAATACTAGTTGTCAAATTTAAGTACCAAATCATTATCTTTTTCATTAAGATAGACTTTTGGTCTAGATTCTTACCTTGTGTCACGTCTCAAACTTTGATGCTGTTTTGTCCATGGCTTTGTGTGGATTTATTATATGAATGATGGTGTGTGTTAGAGTAATATGATATAATACAATGCCTTAGTGTGTGGAAATGTGAAAAAAAAAATATTTACTTTTGAAATTGTGAACGCATTTTATTTTAAAATATGCAAGATAGAACAAAATAGAAGTATTGATTTAATTATTGCTTTGGTTTATATCTCTATATCGGTTACTAATACAAATTCGTTGTTGCACGCCTGAGTGCACTTGAGTTGCAGGTGGTCGAAGACCAAGAGTGTGATTGAGGAAAGAAGGCTAGCTTCCCAATAGGGTAAAAGAGGAGGAACTCTCGGTCACACACACAGCACCTAAAAATCATATAGTTGCATTTAGGCAATGTCTGTTTCAATATGATTGTTTTGAATTACTTACAAAATAGGTAATAAATGTTTTGAATAAGTAAATGATAAAAATAATAACATAAAAATAAATTAATTATCAATTATAGTTTTGAAAGGATTATGATTTTTTTTTATTTAATATATATATCCCACTTTCTGTGCAATAATTAAAAATCTGTTTATTAAAATTTATCTATTTATGAAATTAAAATAAAGTGGAAATGTTTTTATTTGCATATGATAAAGTGGAAATATTTTTTTTATTATTTGCATATGTTTAAAACCAAGTCCAAAATTTGGAGAGGGAAAACTAATATCAAATAGAAAAACAGTCCCGAGAAACTTGGGGTTCTGGGAAATTCTCCTTAAAACCAACAATGCTCTCGGCAAGTGGCTACCTTTTTATTTTGCATGTAATATTTGCCAAGAAAAATATACATCTGTCATTTTGAAAGGGTCTGCATGACTCTCGGAAGAAGGGAATAAGTCTTTAAAGGGAGAGAAGAGGAGATTATTTAGAAAATAACCAGGGTTCAGGGAGAAAGAGACTGAAGTAAACTCTGGACATCTACAACTGGAGTAATCTGCCAGGTTTTTTTTTTCCATTCTTTGCTTTTAAACCAGTCTGAATTTCAGTATGAAATTGGAGAATTTGTATGCAAGATTTTACAAAAATGATTACAAATACCTGAGAAAATGTCTTCAAGTTTTAATTTTAAATCTGGGTAAAAACCTTCTCTTCATTTGTTACATTGTTAAGAAAATACCCAAATTCTTTCTTCCAGAACAGGATTATAATCTTTTGCAAATCTGCATTTCATGAAACTGCCCTCATTTGCTATTCTTTTGTACAGAAAATTGTGAGAGAAAAGATATGAAATTATATATATATATATAAATATATATATATAAATACACAGGAATTTGCATTCCTGTGCATATATACATATATATATATACACAAAATTTCGCAAGAAAACCTTTACCAAATATTATTTCAAAATTCTTTTGAAATGAATTTAAAGCAGTTGAATGCTGGGCGAATTCTGTTTTGAAAAATTTGTTTTTAATGTATGAGGAGGGATTTTAATCCCCAGCCCTTCCCAAAGGAAGGGACGGCACTGTGGGGAGGCTCGCGCCCTTAGAGGCCACGGCCTGTGGAGGGGGCGCGGCCTCCTCACAGCCCGCGCCCTCCCCATGGGAGAGGCAAGGCCTCCCAGCACCCTTTGGGGTGCTTATCATCTGTATAGAACCCTGTATAATGCTCTTTTCTGTGCGCACGACCATAAAACGTGAAAACAATTATGAAATCTGTATTTTCTTTAAAACATATATATATATATACTTAGCTGTATAAATATATATATATATATATATATAAATGTGAACTTACACAGGAAAACCATCTTCAGAATGTGATATATTTCTGACAAATATATAAACATCTCAGTATCTTTGAAGCTGGAAATATGAAAATGTACCTCTTGGAATCATGCAAATTGGTGATCTTCTTTTGGTCACATTGTCTTATGCTTACATATAGATGTAGATTTCTGAATATTAGCATACAATAGAAAACTCAAATGCAAATTTGCAAACCTCTGTTTTTCTGAAAGAATTATCCTATTTCTGTATATTATTTTTAACCAGAAACCTGTAGCAAATTGGGAATTCCACTTTCAAATCAGCTTGAACTTTGAAGATATAGAAATATACATAAATCTGAGAACACTGTTTTATACAGAAAATTATTACCTCTACTTGTGTTCATACACTGAAAGTATCATGAAGTACATACATTTTTTTCATTTGAAAAACCAAACTTGAACAAGAACATTCAAGAGAGTAACTTGAAGTGAAAACAAATTTCTTTACTAAACAAGAGAAAATTTACTGAGAAAAGAGCAGATTTTATTTTAATACTG
This sequence comes from Sequoia sempervirens, assembly GCA_007258455.2. Taxonomy (NCBI): domain Eukaryota; kingdom Viridiplantae; phylum Streptophyta; class Pinopsida; order Cupressales; family Cupressaceae; genus Sequoia; species Sequoia sempervirens. The sequence goes on from VDFB02263989.1 coordinate 80,609, forward strand.
AAACTTTACAACCTATTCTTTTGTTCAACATGATAAAATGGAACTCAAAAGATGTTTTGAAACTCTCGTTTGAAACCTAAGTATGCATGGAAATCAGTTTGAAAAGCAATTTTTTTTATGAATGTGGATAAATGAAGAAAATTCTTTTAGAGTCAATAGAATGCATGAAGCATGTATGGAAAATGCACAACTTTCTATTCTTGTACTTTATTATACTGTATTTTGGAAACTTCCGGGATAGAATGCCGAAGGTGGATCCACAGAGACGGTAGTTTTACCTTTTCTGAAACTACCACTTGTTTTTATTTATGCTTGGCCAAGCACTTGTACCATTGAAATAGATGGATTTATTTTAAAAGCCTAGAAATATATGTATTTGAGTCTCTGCCACCTTCTGTTGCAAGAAATATGTTTTATCATATTAGAAATGCATATAGGCACCAGGCATGCATCGAGAGTTCCCTCCTGTTTTATTGTGTCAGGTTGCTAGGCTCCTTATCTAGGGCCGGGGATTCCTTCAAGTTAGGAAGGAACCTGGGGAAGTCATGTACTTCGTGGTTGGACGGAAAAGGTGTCTGAATCACACTGTTGGCCCCAGCTCGCAAGAAGACCGATGGTGTCATGGTGGTTGGAGGTTCCAAGTTTTTATTTTTCTATTTATATACTTGAGTATCCTACTGGAATGGCTTGTGAATCCCATTGTACATGTAATTGTAATTGGCATTTGTTACCGCAACATTGAAATAGATGTGTTAGTAAGATTCTAGTATAACATTGATACAAAATTTATTTATTGAAGTTATTGGTCTCACACAAACGTGAATATTTATTGATTTATTGATCTCTTCAGAATATGGGTGAATATATGTGAAAATGCAATGATATTCTTGGCCATGTGCATAATCATGATGAAATGCAAATGTTATATTCTATATATAGAAAATGCAATTTGTTTAATTCTTTTACATTGAGTTTATTTTGAAAACTCTTATTAATGGCATAATTTTAAAAGTAAACTTTTGAATTGGATTGAACAATATTAAAAATACTTTTGCTTATCTCCCAAGCTTTACATCTTGGTATCAGAGTGGCAAGGTTCAACTCTAGGACCTATGCCTAACTACGTATGATGTTGTGCTTTAACCAGGGTAACCTTAAATGGAGAATATCTAGTGTACCAGCATATTGAAGGATCTCGTGGGGATCCCAATGATAAATTGGATCAAATTTTGGCCTTGCTGCGAAATTAAGGGGCTAGAATTGAGGAACTAGAACAGGAGAGGCGAGATGGCCGTCAAGGGTTAAACACAAATGAAACAGATGGAGAAACAAATGTTGAACCACTTGGAAATGAAGAAAATCTAAATAGGGTGGCTGAGGAGTTGGGAAAAGACCTAAAGAAGGTCGCTCCTCTGAAATTTGATGGGAAAACCCTTGGAGATGGAGTAGAAGCCTGGGTTATAGAAATGGAGAGGTATTTTTCCCTACAAAATCTATCTGATGAAACAAAGGTTGAATGGGGTTCTTATCAGCTCACCAGTGAGGCTGCTACTTGGTGGGAAAATGAAAGGGCGGATAACCAGTTTATGCATGGGAAGGTAACTTGAGATAAGTTTCTACAATTATTTAGGAAGAGGTGGTTACCACAATCTTACTTTGACAAGAAAATGATAGAATTCCAGGTACTCATACAAGGTGGCATGACAGTGACTCAGTATTGGGAGAAATTCTCTCACTTGCTCAAGTACGCACCCCAGTACCAGCATGATGAGAGGTTTCGAGTTCAAAAATTTATTTTGGGGCTTAGACCTCAAATTGGAAATAAAATAAATCTGCATAATCCAGCCACCATGGATGAAGTTTTTGATTTGGCAATTAAACAGGAGCACAAACTGCAACAAGTTGCTAACTATAAGAAGAGCAAGGAAGCCAAGTATGGCAATAAGAAGTTCCAGGGAAATCGTCAAGGTAATAACAATCAGGGTGGTCAGAGCAAACTGGACAATCAAGGGAATGATAATAGGCAAATCATAAATCTGAAGAGGGATGGTAGTCCTCAGGACTGCAACAATGGAAACATGAACAATAACAACAAGAGGGGCAATTTCAATAAAAGGAATGATAATAATAGGAGAGATTTTTTTGACAAGCCCAAAGCACCTCGTGGGGGTTGTTATACTTGTGGTGGCGAGCATTACGCCAGTATGTGTCCTCAGAGGAATAACAAACAGAATAACAGGAATCAGCATCATATTCATGCAGCGGTTGACAATTGCCAAGCAGACTATCAAGCCACTCCTATCCAGCTATCGGGTAAATTGTTTGGATGCCCTGTTTCTGTTTTGATTGATACTGGTGCTACTGATAGTTTTGTAGATCCTCATGTTTTGACTAAGTTATTAGTTAGATCGAGTTTTATGGCAAATTCTTGGAAAGTTCAGTATGGAAACCGGGTAGAGAGGAAGGTAGAGCAATGCATGTATTTTAGTAAACTTGAACTCCCTAACCTTCAAACACAAGTAAATTTGTATGTTGCACCGTTGGGGTCTTACGATGTAATATTAGGGATAAATTGGCTCTCTGAACATAAGGCTCTTGTTGATTGTGAAGATAATTCAATAAAGTGTCTTGATGATAGAGGAAACCATGTGGAGCTTTGTGGCATTAAAAAGTCTTTAGAGCTTAGGCAAGTCTCCGCCATGCAGTTGAAAAAGGCAAGTTGGAAGGGATGCACTATCTTTGCAATAAAGGTTAAGGATCTTGACGAGAAAGAAACCTCAATTAATGATCATCCCATTCTGAAAGAATTTGAGGATATTTTTCCTGTAGAACTAACTGAGCTACCGCCTAGGCGTGTGTTTGATTTTTCCATTGATTTGCTACTAGGGGTAGAACCTCAGTTTAAAGCTCCTTACAGGATGAACACGACATAATTATTTGAGCTTAAGGCCCAATTGGAAGAATTGTTGAAGCAGGGTTTTATTAGACCAAGCGTGTCGCCTTGGGGAGCTCCATTTATTTTTGTGAAAAAGAAGGATGGGACCTTGAGATTATGCATTGACTATAGGATGCTTAACAAGGTCACTATCAAGAACAAATACATGCTTCCATGCATTGATGACTTGTTTGACTAGCTGAAAGACGCTAAGGTATTCTCAAAAATTGATTTAAGATCAGGATACCACCAGTTGAGATTGAAGGAAGAAGACATTCACAAAACTGCCTTCAGAACAAGGTATGGGCACTACGAGTTTACGGTGCTACCATTTGGGCTAAGTAATGCTCCTGCAGCTTTTATGAACCTGATGAATAGTGTCTTCCGAGATTGTTTAGATAACTTTGTCCTAATCTTTCTTGATGATATCTTGATCTATTCTAAGTCAGAGGAAGAACATGATAAGCATTTGAGAATTGTGTTACAGCGACTGAGGGAACATAAGCTGTATGGAAAGATGTCTAAATGCACTTTCTTCCAATCTGAGGTGCACTATTTGGGACACGTTATTTCAGCAGAAGGGTAAAGGTGGACCCAGAAAAGATTAAGGCAATTATGGATTGGCCAGCACCGCATAAATGTCTCTGAAGTTCGAAGTTTCATGGGTCTTGCAGGATATTATAGGAGATTTGTTCAGGGGTTCTCGACAATTGCAGCACCCATCACTGCACTGCAGAAGAAAGAAAAGAAGTTTGAATGGAGTGATAAGTGTGAGAGCTTTTCAGCTACTTAAGGAGAAACTCACTACTGCACCCATCTTGGTTGTACCCGATCCGAATGGCCATTTTATAGTTATTACTGATGCATCAGGGGAAGGGGTAGGAGCAGTTCTTATGCAAGAAGGGCAAGTGGTAGCATATGAATCAAGGAAGTTAAAGCAACATGAATTAAACTATGCACCACATGACTTAGAATTGGCAGCCATAGTCCATGCTTTACAGATGTGGAGACATTATCTCTTGGGAAAGCCTTTTGAACTAAAGACAGACCATGCAGGATTAAGATATATCTTCACTCAACCCAATCTTAATGCCCGACAAAGGCGATGGCTGGAATTCTTGAGTGAATATGACTTTGGAATTGAATATATTAAGGGTAAGGAAAATAGGGTGGTTGATGCCTTGAGTAGAAGGAGGCACCTTGCAGCCATGGTTACCATAAAATCAGATTTCAGGCAGCAGGTAGTACAATCCTCACTTGGGGATGAACATTATGAAAAGGTGAAACAAGCCCTAGGGGTGAATTCCTCAGATCATCGATATGAGGGTTATGTATTTGAATCGGATGGGCTCTTGAGATTCCAGGGGCGGATGTACATTCCTAGTTCTGCAAACTTGAGAGAGTTGGTGCTAGAGGAGTTCCACAATGCACCATACTCAGGACATCCCGGTATTACAAAGATGATGGAAGGACTTAGGCCACTGTACTTCTGGCCAGGACTTAAAAGGGATATTACTTCATATGTAGCCCGATGCTTGGAATGCCAGCAAGTCAAGGCTGAGCATGTGCATCCGGCAGGACTCTTATATCCTCATAGGGTGCCAGAGTATAAATGGCAGGTTATCACTATGGATTTTATTCAGGGGTTGCCAATGTCTAGGAACCGACATGATACCATCTTGGTTGTGGTGGATAAGTTGACGAAGGTTGCTCATTTCATTCCTGGAAACCTCAAGGATGGTTCAATGGTTTTAGCAAGAAAATTTGTTCAGGAAATCTTCCGTTTGCATGGAGTGCCAGAAACGATCATTTCAGATCGAGACACTCGGATGACTTCCAGGTTTTGGATCACATTGAACTCTTCCCTAGGAACTAAATTGAATTTCAGTTCCGCATATCATCCTCAGACCGATGGTCAGACGAGAGGGTGAATCAGGTAGTAGAAGATCTTCTCCGCATGTATTGTATGGAGCAGCAACATAAGTGGGAGGAGTATTTGCCTTTGGTGGAGTTTTCTTACAACAACTCCTACCATGCTTCTTTGGGTATGGCACCTTTTGAAGCTCTTTATGGACGTAAATGTCGGACACCCATTAGTTGGGACAGAGTAGAAGATAGGGTTGTGATTGGCCCTGAGATGCTCAGAGAAATGGAAGACCAAATGAAAATCATTAAGGAAAAATTGAAACAAGCTGCAGATAGACAGAAAAGTCTAGCAGACAAGAACCGAAGCTTTAGGCAGTTCTCTGCAGGAGATAAGGTCTTTTTGAGGGTTCGGCCGCATAAGAGTTCAATCTCTTTCGGCAAGAACTCTAAGTTGGCCCCTAGGTTTGTTGGCCCTTTTGATGTTTTGGAGGTGGTGAATCCAGTTGCTTACAGGCTTGCTCTGCCACCAGCTCTATCCCAGATACATAATGTATTTCATGTCTCAGTACTTAAGCCTTACCATCCAGATATTGCTCATATCCTTGATTGGCGTGCATTGCAGGTTCAGGACCCAGGGGTGATACAGGTGGAGCCCGTCAGGATCCTGGAAGAGTGCAACGTTAAGTTGCGGAATAGGGACATTATGCAATACAGGGTCCAGTGGGACCAGTATTCGGTGGATAATGCCACCTGGGAGAATGCTGAGGATATAGATAGAATCTTTCCTCATTTGAGACCTTAGCATACTCTTATTTTCTTTTATGTAGAGACTTACGATATACTAGTATCTCAATTTTGTTATGTAACTTGCTTTTAGACATTGAGACGATGTCTCTTCCAAGTGGGGAAGGATGTCACATCTCAGACTTTGATGCTGTTTTGACCATGACTTTGTGGGATTTATTATATGAATGATGGTGCGTGTTAGAGAAATATGATATAATACAATGCTTTGGTGTATGGAAATGTAGAAAAATATTTGCTTTTAGAATTATGAACGCATTTTATTTTAAAATATACAAGATAGAACAAAATAGAAGTATTGATTTAATTATTGCTTTGATTTATATTTCTATATCGGTTACTGATACAATTTTGTTGTGGCACGCCTGAGTGCATATGAGTCACAGGTGGTCGAAGACCAAGAGTGTGATTGAGGAAAAGAAGGCTAGCTTCCCGATAGGGTAAAAGAGGAGGAACTCTCGATCGCACACACAACACCTAAAAATCATATAGTTGCATTTAGGCAATGTTTGTTTCAATATGATTGTTTTGAATTGCTTACAAATAGGTAATAAATGATTTGAATAAGTAAATGGTAAAAATAATAACATAAAAAGAAAAAGAAAAATATTTAATTAATTATCAATTAAAGTTGTGAAAATATTATGATTTATTTTATTTAGTATAATCCACTTTCTGTGCAATAATAGAAAATCTGTTTATTAAATTTTATCTAATTAGGAAATTAAAATAAAGTGGAAACATTTTATATTTGCATATGATAAAGAGGAAATATCTTTGTTTGCATATGAAAAAGTGGAAATAGCTTTGTTTGCATTTAAACCTAAGTCCAAAATTTGGAGAAGGAAAAATGAACAGTCCCGAGAAACTTTGGGCTCTAGGAAATTCTCCTTAAAAACCAACAAAGCTCTCGGCAGGTGGCTACCTCTTTAATTTGCATGTAAATTTGCCAAGAAAAATACACATCTGTCATTTGGAAATGGTCCGCATGACTCTCGGAAGAAGGAATAAAGCTTTAAGGGGGAGAGAAAAGAACATTATTCAGAACATAACTAGTTCTCAGGGAGAAGGAGACTGAAGGTAATTCTGGACATCTGCAACTAGAGTAATCTGCTAGGTTTTCCATTCTTTGCTTTTAAAAAACCAGTTTAAATTTCAGTATGAAATTGGAGAATTGTATGCATCATTTTATGAAAATGATTACAAATATCTGAGAAATGTCTTCCAGTTTTATTTTTAAATCTAAGTGAAAACCTTTTACTCATTTGTTGCATTGTAGAGAAAATACCCAATTTCTTTCTTCCAGAACAGGGTTATAATCTGTTGCAAAGCTGCATTTCTTTAAACTGTCCTCATTTGCTATTCTTTAGTACAGAAAATTTGTGAGAGAAAAGATCTGAAATCATATATATATAAATATATATATACATATATATATATACACAAGAATTTGTATTCCTGTGCATATATACATATATATATACATATAATCTCGCAAGAAAACCTTTACCAGACAGTAATTCAAAATTCTTTTGAAATGAATTAAATTGCAGTTGAATGCTGGGCAAATTCTGTTTTTATGAAATTGTTTACTGTAGAGGGGAGGGATTTTAATCCCCAGCCCTTCCCATAGGAAGGGTACGGCTATGTGGGGAGGCTCGCGCCCTCCACAGGCCATGGCCTGTGGAGGGGGCACGAGCTCCTCATAGCCTGCGCCCTCCCCATGGGAGAGGCAAGGCCTCCCAACACCTTTAGGGTGCTTATCACCTGCTGAGAACCCTGTATAATGCTCTTTTCTGTGTGCACGGCCAAAAAACATGAGAACAGTATGAAAATCTGTATTTCTTTTTATTTAAAACATATATATATATGTATATATATATACTCAGCTATATCTATATATATATACATAAATGCAAATTTATACAGGAAAACCATCTTCAGAATGTGATATAATTTCTGTCAAATATATACAAACATCTCAGTAATTTTTGAAGCTGGAAATATGAAAATGTACCTCTGAGAACCATGTAAATTGGTGACCTTCTTTGATCACAATGTCTTATGCTTACATATAGATGTAAATTTCTGAATATTGGTATACAATATAAAACTCAAATGCAAGATTTCCAAACCTCTATTTTTCCTGAAAGAATTATCCTGTTTCTGTATATTATTGTTAACTAGAAACCTGTAGCAAATTGGGAACTCCACTTTCAAATCAGCTTGAATTTTGAAAATATAGAAATATATACATAAATATGAGAACACTGTTTTATATAGAAAATTATTTCCTCTACTTATGTTCATACACTGAAAGTATCATGATATACATGCATTTTTTAGTTCCACATTTCTTGCAAACAAAAAGGCTTCTCTGTGATTCTATGGCCGCTCTAGGTATTGGTTATGTGTTTCTTCATTTTTTAGTGATGCCATGTAATAGCGGCCAGTAGTGTCATAATCCCCTTTGCTATGATAAGATCGAGCAAGATCATAATATGAATGAGACTTCATGAGAGGATGGACGGCTGAAACACGAGCTATCTTAGTCAACTGTTCCACAAGAAAATGTTGCCCCATGAAGGAAAAAATAGGTTTACTAAATAATTCAAACCCTTGCACAGTACATGTGTAACTCAAAACTTCACATCTTTTCCATTCCTTCATGAACACTACCCTTTTCATCCTTGACTATTAAAATTTATTTCTCCAATACTCTACCAGTGCACCTTATCATTATGCCTATCTTCACCATGCAACTTTTTCTATGTCCAAGATCACTCCTTTGGTGTTGACTGTCACAGTGATGTTTTTCTTTTCCATCTTTGCAAGGATTTATTAACTATCCTTCTTGGAATTATTGTCATAGTCATGTACTTGTCTTTGTTGGCTTCTTGCTTTTTGAGCAATGACCAAACTATGATTGTTCATGGAGACCACCATGGAACTCATGAAGTATTTGACCTCATTTGTAGATTGCATAAGAGATGACTTTCCTACCAAGGTCTTTACCTTCTTTGTACTATGGTGTTTGTGCACAATGGACAATCACTATCAAAATGTTAATAATTGTCCATTGGTTTCTTGTCATTGTGAAGTCTTGGCTTTTAATTGATCATATCATCATCACTTTTCATCATGTAAGGATATATTCTTTTGTTGTTCAATAATCTTTGATACCAATATTAATTACATGACTATCTCATATGAGATTAAAAGAATGTTCCTTCTATTTGATCATGACATGTCATGTGATTGCCCAGATTCTATGCAAGTTGATACCTCTTTTGAAATCAGTGGTGTCATGTCTTTGATTGGTTATCATCCCTTATAACTGTCTATATCATTGATACTGTCACTATCCATATCTTCCTACATGTGCATTATGTGTTTAACAATCCACCTTGTATTTCATGTTGTCACCTACTACATTGCCACATCATGAAAAAAATGCATAAATCTACACCCTTCTTTTGTTGACAATGATGATTCATTCAGGGGTTTAAAATATCAACAAGATCTCATTACAATTTGCAGTCCTTGTCCTATCACTATTGTTTCTTCATTGTCATCTATGAAATAACTATCCATGTTGCTTCTTACTTGACACTCTTCACTATCCTTCATGCTATGATAGTCTGGTGACTGTCACCTTGTGACTATCCTTTAGTCTTGAATGTTGTCTTAATGAATATATTTCCTTCAATCCTTTGATGAAATGATGACCAGAAGAAATTGTTATGTGTTTCATATAGGTATTTATCTTTGTTTGAAGGAAACATTGCACTTATAACATGAACTATGTAACCTCATTAACAAAGATGATTATTGTCAAGCATTAGAATGATCACTGTATGTTCTCTTTGCATTCTCTATATAAGTCAAACTCGAGACATTTGTTATTTTGTGTTGTCATAATGAGACCCTGAAACATCAATGCACATGACTTATTGATGATTGATGGAAATAGCATATCATTTCCTCTATGCAGTCTATTATCTTATTGTGATGGATATTTACTCAAAGAAGATAGACATGATGGTTTACACTCCTACTTGTTGATGGCGATTTTGGCACCACAACAATGCAAGCGGAATATTGCTATTTTGCTTCTCCTAAAAGAGAAAGGCAACACATGGATGCCTTAGCTCCCAAGGTCTTTGTAGTTGGGTCTCAACTATGCTGATGTTACTTAGTGGCCAATGTAACAGTAATATTCAAGGAGCCTGCTGATGTTGAGCTTCTGGATCATTCTAAGATCAAGCATGAAATAAAACCTACTCTAACAAGGGTCTTTAAGGAAATATAAAAAGATAAGTTAGAGTTTTGAAATAGAAAAGAACAATAGTTCATCCAACCTTAACCAGACTTGTTAATTTCAAGGAATTATAAACTAAAACTGTAGAACAAGATAAGCTTATGATTGACACACAACCTCTTTCATTCTCAGTGCTAATTCGAATAATAGATTTTAAGCTACCATTTAAATAAAACATAAATAACCTTTCATTCCTTGAAGACTTCACAAATCAAATGATCAAATTAAGACAAATATCATTCAGGAACACAACATGAAGTAGATTAAACTATGTTTGCTTCTACTGTTATTAAAATAGATAAATAATATTTACAAAGCTAGCACAATCACCAGCGTACAGAGAATCTGAGGCTCCAGATTGTTTCCAACTACACTAAGAGAACTTGAAAATACATTACAGCCTGTACTGAAATCTAACTGCTAACCAAGAAGACAAGAGAAGCTCCCATTACTGAGAATCAAGATGCAACTCTATCTCCTTTTGTTAACTGACTAACTCTTAACAGTTCTAACTCTAAAAGTTCTAATCCCTTACTGTCTAGAAGTGCTCTATAATTTCTAACCGTAAAAACTCTAACCCTTACAAAGAGGCAAGAATGCCTTATATACAGAATGTCACAAAGAGAATGTGTTGTCCCCTGCACTAGGGTTTACAAAATATCTGCAGACTGTAGGAGAGTCGGTTCTCAGATCTTTCTGAGGAAAGTCAAAACTGCATTCAATGCGAAGCCCTACTATTCATGCTGGTGAAAGGTTTATGGAAAAGATCAGTAGATCTTTTGTTGCTACAGCATTAATTCTCCTGCCTTCATGTCCATCTTTGAATTTTGTTGGGGTCACCTTGAATGCTCAAAATATCTGCATTAATAGTGATCTGCCTCTGTCAGTGGTCGCCACAGGTGTCCCTCTGAGTCATGGTTTCTTTTGTCACTCGGCTTCCTTTTTGTTCTGGACTTCGCCACTCACTGACTACCTTCTGAAAACACCATTGGGCCTCCTTAGATCTTTGCACCGTCGCCTGAGCAGATTCATGCCAACTGTTCTCAGAAAGAATCCACCCGGTCACACTCTATTAGTCTTTCTTTCACAAGAGCAGTCAATCAGTCAAAGGTCCCTATCAGCTCCCTCTGATTGGATGATCACTTGCCACGCCGAACTCCCAAGTAGTCAAGAGTGGTCTGACCTAAATTGCAGGTCGGTGAGACACCATCAGTGTCTCCTCGATGCGATTTCGTCTTACAATAGGCATCAGCATAGCAGGGGTCAATCAGTGAGACGTTTCAGCGGGCCTCAAAAGTCACATCAAGCTCATTTTCCAATCGACAAGACTACATAAACTCGGTGAGACCACATGGCGAAGTCCCTACCCTTTCTCCGAGCACATTTTGTATCGGGGAGACCTATTAGGATCAGGGAGACCTTACCTCGAACTCCTCTTCTCTTACCGAGCCCTGCTTGTCAGCAAGACATCTTGTTGTCGACCAAACCTCTCGGTGCATACCTTTCCTCTCCCCGAAGGGGCATCCCCTCGACGTGACCCTTCATGGTTGCTGTGACCTTATAGCAAAGTCTTTCATTCACTTGGAGTCTTCCCGACCTCTTCCTATCCTTCTCAGCGGGCTCACTTCGTTCTTTTGGTGTGACACTAGTAGGTTGGCGAGACGTTTCACCGAAGGCCAAATCTTTGGGCAATCTTCCTCATATCGGTGAAACTCCACTCACCACCAAGACCTTGTGGTGAAAGCATGACCCTTTGCCGATGTCGCTTCGCCCTATGTAGGCAAGACCTATTTTCTTCGATGAGTCTTTGCATGGTCGGGGAAACCTTATGGCAACCTTCTCATGTCGGTGAGACTTCCCACCGAGAGAGCTACCTTTTGGCGATCTCTTATTGTTTTAGGGAGACATCGCTTAGTCACTGAGACCTCATAGAAAGCCCCGATCACTACAACGATGCCACCTTTTTCATTGTGACCTCACCTCCTCGGCCAGACATTATGCCGAAGGGATCACCTTTGGTGATCCTTTGATTTTGTTTGGGGCCTCCTTCCTTGTCACTGAGACTCCAGCGTTCCGCAAGACCCTGAGATTTCACTGAGACATCTCTTCGAAGACAAACTCCCACCAAAGTATTAGACTCTTCTTGTTAGTCGTGGAGACTTCAGAAACTTGCCAAGACTTCTTGGCGAAGAGAAAACCTTTTGCCGTTGTATGAATCTTTTTGACGCCGGTCAACGGGACATGGAGATTTCACCAAGACTTCTTCCTGACGGAAACCTTCTGTCGAAGTGTTAGCCTAGTGTTGCTATTCAGTGAGACATGGGGCCTTCACCGAGACCACATGCCGAATACTGTTTGTTTGGCCGAAGTGTTTACTCATGAGGCGATCGGTAAGACATGAAAATCCCACCATGACCTCACTCCGATGATGGTTTTTCTCACCGATGGGAACTCCTTAGTCGCTAGGACGATGGTTGAAGTGTTGCCAATAGGCAACATGAACGTAAATTTGAACCAAACGAACCATAGGTCAGGGAGACTGTGATAACCCTACGCCGATAAGATGCACAATGGGGAGTATTCAGATTGTTTGGATTTCGAACAGTTAGAGCCGAGCCACCAGTCGGTAAGAGTCTAGAAAAGTCTTGTCGGCTTTTGCCTTAACTGATTTTCATAACCAACTGGATTGAGGACAGCCTTTGAATTGAGCTCCCTTTACAAATATCATCTCGTGCCGGATTTAATCCTGCATTCAATGATCCAAGGGAAACAACATGTTGAGCTCAACCCTTGTGGGAGCCCATTTCACTCCACATGCTATAATATCAAATGCATATGATCAAGCAATGAAATATTTAACGTATACCTTCACAGTGAGCAAAATTGTTAGATAAAACAGAGCATATGATAGATGCTTATGATAACCTTCCATTTTCCTAGACATCTATGGTATGCAAACTATTTTGATGCTTATGAGGATCAAACTATATGTTTATGGATGTTTGCATATGTATTGATTGGTGATCTTTCCTTGCTCTAACCAACTCTCTCTCACACATGCAGGAATTCTTGGAGCAGCAAGGAAGGAAACTTTTGGAGGTTGGACAAACAAGAGGGGCTAAACAGATGCAACTCTACTCAACTAGGATTCGTCATTTAGGAAATGACGAGTCCCCTTTCTTTATATATGCATTTTTTTTCATGTATCTATAAATGTATAGTCTTTTCCTTCATTTTTATTTAAATAGTTAGTCCCATGGCTTGTGTAGGACACCATACATTTATGTTTATCAATAAAGACTACTTTTGCAAAAATTGCTTCACTCTCTTCTCTATTGTATGCATTTGCATAATGCTGTCTTTTGACAATTTCTTTATGCACATGGATATAACATAACAGAGTAGAATGTACCTTTTGTTTCACTTTGTAAAACATAAACAACTCTACCTGTTTCAGCTGGTAGCTAAAATGGGTAACATTTTTGGTGACATCTGCTAAATGTTTGCCTGCTTAACATCTTGACTAGTTGCTTGAAGCTTATTCATTGGGCATGGAGTTAATAGAAACCTGAAAAAACCTGGAAAAAAGTCTTGTATATTATTGTAACTCATTAGACTAGTGCATGATACCTTGAAAAATTATTCCAAACACACCAAAACCTCAGATCAAACCTACTTAATTGTGGAGAACATCACTTAGAGGAAAATAAAACTAAAATTGAACTAAAACTTATTCTAACCTACTCTAACCAATAGCAAGGCTTAGTCAAACAAAACCATTGACTGGTTTTGTGAAATAACTACCCCTCCTAACCAACAAAGGATGCTTTACATGATTATGCATTGTTGAAAGGATATGAAACACAAGCAGATATTCAATAGGTTGTTGCAATGCTTCATGAAAAAGGAAAAAAAACTCACTTATGCTTTGATTTTTATCATGCCTAATGTTGTCCTAGACTGGACAAGTGAGCTAAATCTAATCCCTTTTAGTTGCAACTCTAAATTCATCTTTTTCTTCAATTGCATCCTCATGCTTGGGTGCAAGCATGACCTGTAGAACTTTAGTGGCCACCATACTGGCTAAAAATCTGATAGGACAACCTCTTGAATAGATAAAACTTGGACTCCCATTGTTGGTTGCTTCTCTTTCTTCTTGTTTTTCATGGTTTTCCTGCTTCATGGCTAAGATTGGACTAAAGAGAAGACAATCTAAATGGTTAGAAATATCAGTATTACCTTCACCTTGCATAATAACTTGTCATTTCAATTCTTCTTCCATGGTCAATGGATAATCCTCTTTCACTAAGGTAGCTAATTATCAGGTCTTGGAAATCTCTTAGGAACAACTGGTTCAAGCTCAAAATTCTCATTATCACTCAAGGAGGTACACTTCAAATCAAGATTTTCTTCCTCAATGAAGGAAGGTAAATGTTCAAACAATGAAGTAGCCTCTTGAAACAAACTTTCAACTGATATATTAGCCTCCAAATCCTCTGTACAATAGAAAGTAAACTCCTCCAAATAGCTAAGACCTTGCAAAACAGGTTCATGAGAAGTTCCTTGATCTAAGAGAATGGACTCCTCTTTATCAAGACCATGTTCCTCCTATTGCTTCAGCACTTGTTCAAGCTTGTGAACCTGTTGTTCTACTTCATTATGATTATCAACTTCTTCTAACAAGTATGATTCCTTGCTATCCAAATTTGAACAAAACTGTTCAATTATATCTATGCACATCTCTTCATAAAGCTCAACATTAGCTTTCTCATGCATAACATGCTCAAAGATATCAAAGCTCATACCTTTGAAGATGATGCCGGGTTAAAATTTATGCTCCTCTACATGGTACAAGGCTCCATTTTCATATTGATTTCCATCAACCAGTAACTCCTCAGATTGTTTGATGTCCTCTTGTTGTTCTGAAACTGCATCCTTTTTAACAAAACAAGGAAGCTCATCAAACGAGATGATTAACTCTTCCTCTTGGTCCTCATCTATTCTCCTTGACCTTGCTTCTCCAACTAATCACCCTCAACTTATACTTACAATTTTTTTGATTTCTTATTATCCACACCATTCATAGGCTCATAAACAATGGATATTTCTTTTTCTCCCTCATAGCTGACCTCAATTCTATATTAGGAGAGATGAAGATGCTTTGGGGAAATTTTATTTTAGGGTTGATGAAGGTATCTTTCTAGGATACTCGTCTCAAATTATGTTTCAATTTTGAAGGTATTGTCATTAATATCAACTAGTTGTTGTTGTCATTGATGTCAACTGTGTGTTAAGGAAGTTGGTTATTGGCTATATATGTTGAAGATATTGAGAAAATTGTAATATAGATGGTTTGCAGGTTGTGCATGTATAGTTGAGATGTTGAAGAAGTGCTATGATTACATGGAGTTATACTTATGTTGCTATGTCTAGAGGTTTGTTACAGTGAAGTATAAGTTGAATTGATGTCTCTAGTACTTGATCTCCAAGTGCTTTTGAAAAAAATGTTAAATAGAGAAAACAATGTTATGCAGGTATTCGGTGTATGCTCTGGGATGTACTCCACATTTCTTCTAGATTGATGCTATGCTTGTGTGAATATGAGGTATTGATCATAGTGGTTGGTAGTTTCTATATCCATAATTTGAGTTTTTGGATTGTCGTACAGTGCAAGATATTTTCACCAGTATGTGGACTGTGCATTTCAGTGTGTTTGGATGTGGTCTAGGAGAAATGTATTTGCTCCGCATTTCTCTACATTTTGGTTTCAGGAATTGTAGCTTTGATAATAGGTTGATAAGGTTGTTCTCTTGCTTGGTTCAAGAGGAATTGAGATTTGATGTTGTTGTTGATGAGTTTTAGAGCTACAGTGTATTTCAGTGATTGACATGGTTATTCAAATGTACAAAATGATCATGGTTTTCAGGTAAAGTTTTTTGCAAATCTTCTGGATAAATTTACAAGTGTTTATTACTTACTCCAGATTGTGTTCAAGTGAATTTTATTGTTCAAAAATATTAAACTGAGTTAAGGATGTGTGTGCTTAATTTTTTTATGTGTTTTGCACGGGTGTTGGTCGAACTTGTGTTAAACACTACTAGCAAAAAAATATGGAAGTGTATGGAAGTGTGTTGAGGTGTGTTGGGACTCATTTCGGTTTTAGAATATGTATGGGTCACCCTCATTCTAATCCCACCATAGAATGTTTTTTCACTGACCTAATTTGAATTTGTAAATACAATTTGTGTATGGCCGACCTTGGAAGGGTTTCAAGGTTGAAGATGATATAAGTATAAATTGAGATGTTTGTTAGAGACATAAAGAGATGTGATATATGTGTGTGATGCAATTTTGAGCAGATGTGTGAATTTCAAAATGTTGAGTTCTTGAAGGCAATGAGTTGAAGGTGCATTCTATCTTTCAAGCATTTCTACAAAAGTGTGAGAAAATTGTGATGGAATCTCTATTGCATTAAGATAGTTTTCTCTTTGTAACAACTCTCTTCTATCTTCTTTGTAATTTTGTGGCAGAGATCCCTCCAAGTAGTGAGCCCTTATTGGATAGTGTGTCATGTCTTGGCAGTGAGCCTTTCTAGAAGTGAGCCTTTTGTATTCAGTTTTGGAATTATTTATATTGTGAGCTAATCTTCACCGTGGTTTTTCCTTCATTGGGTTTTCCATGTAAATCTGGTGTTATTGTGTGCATGGTTTTACTTCTTTCAGTTACTATTTCCGCACTTAATAATCAAACATATTAGCAAAGTAAAGGTTTTGTGAATGCATGTAAATATAACTTATGTTGAGGGTTTTGAAGTTTAAAATTGCTACAACTGATTCACCCCCTGCCTCTCTGTTGTCTTGTTCAACAATTGGTATTAGAGAAAGGATCCTTGGAGAAGAGCTTAACCGCTTAAGGAAGGTCCAAGATGGTGAACAAGATAATAACCATTGAGTGTCTGAGATTTGATGGCACTAACTATGCATTCTAGAAGACAAAGATGGAAGGATATCTGGAATACTGTGGATATGAGATCAAGAAGTCTATTCAGAACCAATATGTGGCTCTGACTAATGGTACAAGTACTACTAATGATATCAAAGCATATGAAATAAACAATAAGGTAAAGTTCATTATTATAAATAGTCTTTCACAATATGAATTAGTTAAAGTTATGAATTTGAAGACTACTAAAATGTTTGGGATAAGTTGGAAAATATGTATGAAGGAGATTAAAAGTTCAAACAAGCAAAGTTGTAGAACTTGGAGGCACAATTTAGATTATGTGAATGGGCGAAGATGAGAACAAAAAATCCTACATGCAAAGAGTAGATGATTTGGTAGGTGGAATGAGAGGACTTGGTGCACAAATAGATGAATCCAAGATAGTGAAGAAGGTACTCAAAACTCTTCCTGATATATACTGTGAAAATATATCAGCTATAGAGGTAATTGTAGATTATAATACTTATACTAAAGATTAGTTGATTTGTACTCTAACCTCTTATGAAATGAGAAAGCTTGGATTGAAAAATGGAACAAAGACAAAAATTGGATTCAAGGATGCAAAGGTGGAAGATCCGGATGAAGACAATCTCGATGAAGTGGTAGCAAATTTTTGTAAGAAGAATGAAAAATGGCTCCGATAAGTATCAAGGTAAATTACCATTCAAATGTTTTAGTTGTGGAGGAATAGGTCATTATGCTTCAATATGTCTGAAAAGAGTTGAAATAAATACACATAGAGAAGGTAAAGAAAATAAAGGAAAGATGATCAAAGGAGCATATTATGTCAATGAAGATGTTGATATTTCTAATGATGAGTATCATTATGGAGATTTTGATGATAATGAATGCTTCTTCCTGGATTTAAAAGATGAATCTACTACTGCTAACACTAAAATATGTGTGGAGGAAAGTACTTTGAAGAAAGTTAAAGGTATTGTGGTCTCTGCTCTTCATGCAAAAGAGGAAAAAACTATTGGATCGTTGATAGTGGTTGCTCAAATCACATGACTAGTAACAAAAGTAAGTTTGTTAAACTTGAAAAATATGTTGGAGGCTTAGTTAAGTTTGGAGATGATTATGCTGCTAAGATTTGTGGGATAGGTTCAATCAGTTTTGATGGCAAGCATAATACAGATGGTGTCTACTATGTTAAGGGTTTGAGACATAATCTTTTGAGTGTTGGACATATGTGTAAAAATGGATATAATCTTGTGTTTAAGGATGAAATTTTTGGAATCAAAAAAGGGTTTGGAACTGTGATTACTGCTGGTAAGAAGATTGAAGGAAACATCTATCAACTTAAAGGTGATGATGGACATTTCTTTATGTCTTAGATTAATGACAATTGGCTATGGCATTGGAGGATGTGTCATATGAATTTTGATAGTATGGTGAGAATCAGTGTTGTACAAGCTATAAGAGATTTACCAAGAATTATAAATCCTATTAATGTAGTTTGCAAGGACTATCAGTTTGGAAAGCAAGCTAGAAGCAACTTTAGGTCAAAGGAGAAATCTACTACCAAACTACCAGAATTAATTCATATAGATCTTTGTGGTCCTACAAGAGTGAGAAGTCTAAAAGGTGACAGGTATTTTATTCTTTTGATTGATGATTGATCTAAAATGACATGGGCTACTTTTCTTAGAGAGAAATCTGATGCATTAGAAAAATTCAACGAATTTAAGGCAATGGATGATAATGAAATAAATTTGAAAATAAAATGTTTGAGTTTTGAAAGAGGTGGCGAATTCACCTCCAATGAGTTTAACATGTTTTGTGAAGCACATGGAATTAGAAGACAATTGTCTGCCCCTAGAACTCCTCAGTGGAATGGAGTTGTTGAAAGAAAGAATAGGATAATTTAGGAAGATGCTAGATCAATGATAACAAAGGTAGGTCTACTAGAAGTTTACTAGAGAGAAGCAATTCACACTGTTGTTTTTGTGTTCAATCGAGTTCAAGAAAAAGATAACAACACTAAGACCCCCTATGAGCTATGGTGTGGAAGGATTCCTTCTGCCAAGTATTTCAAAGTATTTGGAAGCAAATGTTATATCTGAAGAGATGAAGAAAATATAGGAAATTTTGATGCTAGGTGTGATGAGGGTATCTTTCTTGGATACTCTACTAGAAGCAAGGCTTACAAATATTTCAATAAAAGGCTAAGAAAGGTTGTAGAAAGAACAAGTGTCAAGGTTGATGAAGCATTGGATAACTCAATTGAAGTTGATGGATATGTATGAAATGAACCTAGTTGTAGAGAAGTAGAAGAAGTTATTGAAGAACAAGAAGTGCATAATGAGGGAGAATAAACTCCAAAAAGGGTTCGTAAAACCCCTAAGCATGTGAAGAAGAATCATTCAGAAGATCAGATCATTGGAGATAAGAGAAAAGGTGTATTGACAAGAAGCAAAGCTACTGAAGTTGAGGTGAATTATTGCTTACTTTTTGAAGTTGAGCCTAAGATAGTGAGGCATGTAAAGATGAACATCGGATGAAAGCAATGGACAAAGAACTTATGCAAATTGAGAAAAATAAAACTTGGGAATTAATTCCTAGACCAACAGAAAAGAACATAATTGGAAGTAAGTGGATTTTCATAAACAAACTGAATGAGAATGGAGAAGTGGTAAGAAACAAGGAAAGGCTTGTGTGTAAAGGCTACTCACAAGTGGAAGGTATAGATTTTCAGGAGACATTTTCTCTGGTGGCTAGAATAGAAGCTATTAGAATATTTTTGGTATTTGCTGCTCATGAGGACTTTAAAGTTCATATGATGGATTTGAAGTTTGCATTTCTAAATGGTGAGTTAGAAGAAGTTTACATGGAACAACCAAAAGGATTACAGTTGTCAGATCAACTAGATATGGTCTATAGATTGAAAAAGGATTTATATGGTTTGAAACAAGCTCTCAGAGCTCGGTATGCAAAATTAGACAAATATTTGATTTAACAAGGTTTGAACAAAGGTAATGTAGATAGAAATTTATATTTCAAAATTAAAGATGACAAGATCTTGATAGTAGTTGTGTATGTGGATGACATTATTTTTGGAGGAAATGAAACTATGTGTAATATGTTTGCTAAAGAAATGCAAAAAGAGTTTGATATGCCTATGTTTGGTGAGATGAATTTCTTCCTTGGACTGCAAATCAATCAAACAAACAAAGGGATTTTTATTTCACAATCAAAGTATGCAAAATAAATGTTAAAGAAATTTGGGATCATGGATGGTTCCAAACCATTATGCACTCCTATGGTAACTAGCTACAAATTGAGTAAGGATGATGAATTCCCCTAAGGATGATTAGAGAAAATATAGATCAATGATTGGAGGGCTGTTGTATTTAACTATTACCATACTAGATATCATGCATGCAATTTGTCTTGTGGCTAAATTTCAAGAGGATCCTAAAGAATCACATGTTGTAGCTGTCAAGAGGATATTCTGATATCTAAAAGGCACTATGGATCATGGCTTATGGTATCCTAGAGACACTGATTTTACACTAAGTGCTTATACATATGCATATTGGGAAAGTTGTGCTAATGATAGAAAAGCCACAAGTGGTGGTGCAGTATTTATTGGATACAAATTGGTATCATGGTTAAGAAAAAAGCAAGATTCAGTTTCCTTATCCACTGTAGAGGCTGGGTATATTGCTACAACATCTTGTTGTACACAAGTTTTGTGGATGAGATAGACATTGAAGGATATTAGAATAATGTATGATGATCCCATCTCTATTTTCTGTCATAATACAAGTGTAATTAACATTTCAAAGAATCTAGTGATGCACTCAAGGAAAAAGCATATGTTGGAAACAAGAAACACTGAGAGGGGGGGTGAATTAGTGTTGTGCAAAAATTTAATTTTATTATTCTGATATGTAACTCACTTAAGCATTCAATAAAAGAGATATGCATGAATAGAAGGAAAACAATCACAACACCACAACACCCTAATTTTTACATGGAAACCCTGTTAAGGGAAAAACCACGATGGATGGCCAATCCACAATATAATATGAGTATACCCAAAAGAAAGATTACAAAATGGGAATGCACTTGCATTCAGGCACACTACCTAGAGGTCACTGCTCAAATAAGATAGGCTCATTGCCTTACAATGATTTGGATTGAATCCAAAAGGGCGAACTGATAGAATAGCATCTACAATGCTTGATTACAATTCTAGTTAAGCTCTATAGTCAATCTTTTGTCCCTCTGACTGATTCAACAATTCTTCTTTGTTCTACACAAACTCGCTATGCCAAAAACTTTAATGCACAAGTGAAATTGTGCATAATTTCCTAATCGCCCTTTTGATGTTCACAACACACTTCTATACTTACAACTTGCTCACAAAATGATATAACTGATAAATTATATATATACACATCAAGGATCTTGTCATTTCAAGTTGACCTTCAATAAAATACAAAATATTCTTCATGTGTCGACTCAAATCATAATTTTTGATGCGTACCCATACAAGTCGACCATGATATAGCTTGGACCCAAAATAAAATGCTTAAACATAAAAACATTTAAATAATTACTCCTTATACATCCACAACACACCACATTCATTGAGTCAGCCACAATGAGCAAATAAACGAAAAAACATCCTGCCGAATCTCCTAACTTGTACACCGATTAATGTAACACCAAAAAATTCGATAATATGATAACATACATGGTTAACAAACTATCCCGGGGATTCACAACTCAAAAAGATGATTTGGTGAAGCATACAGATCGACGTAGTAACCAGATACCCTGTTCTTCATGCTTTCTGTCGGTAATACTTTGTTCTCAACTCCTTCTACTGGTATGACCGCATTCTAATCCACGGACCAAAATAGTGACTTTATTTTCCATCAATGACAACATTAGAAGCCATATGCCAACAATCTCCCCCTTTGGAATTGATGGAAACACTTAGTGAAAAATGACTAAGTGTTGAAACTAGTAAGTACACTGCCAAAGTTCAAAATTTCAAAACACAGCTTCTTTTCAAAACACTACTCCCCCTTTAGAATGTCAAGAAATTTTTCACTACACTCTCTCCCCCTTTGACATCAATGACAAAATTTGGGAAGCCAAAATTTTAAAATTTCAAGATTGTGCAAGCATAACTTGTGACTTACAGAAATTTGAAGACATCCGCAAAGTCATTCTTCAACACACTTAAGTTTGAGTCCCAAACACTTTTAAAACTTTCCAAAATGGTTGTGTGACCACAAAGTAGATAAGACAAATTTTCTGCAACTTCAAGATTTAATAGGTTAGGAGCGACCATAGCATCTTTACCCTCTTTCAATGCATTCACCATTATTTCAATTTTTGGACTGATTAGTCCTCTGAGTTCACATACTCTCCCAATAGTCCTCTCATTTTCAAGCTTCAAACTCTTTATTTTTTCAAGCAAAGACATTACCTAACCTTCTTGTTCATCAACATTACCAGCTAATGGGTCAAAAGCATTAGAAATAGTGACCAACTATTTCTCAATATCCTTCACCTACTTTTCATTTGCTTCAGTGAATTTAGACAAGACTAAACAAGACATACACTTTTCCTTCGTTAGACAAAGTATCTTGAACATTTTTCATGCAGGTGGCTAATAGAGTTTTATCTTTTGTAATCAGTTCATTCAAACTACCTAATCTCTTTTCCATGAAATCCTTCTGCACCTTAATCAAGGTTGATTTTTCAAAAGATTCAAAGTGAGAACTTACAGAATTTATTGGCTTCCTTAGCTCATCAGAAGAGGAACCAGACGGATCCATAACATGGCTAGGCATTAATTTCTGCAAAACTCCAGATGCAAGGCTTAGCAATTCATTGTCTTCTATGTGAGACTTCAGAATCTTCTCATTGGCTTTGGCTTGAGCAATTGAAGCAACCTTCATCATCTAAAATTGGGGACAAAGTGGATAGATTGATTGAGCTTTCATCCAATTCAAGATCTAATTCTTCCTGCTGCTCCATTAGAGATCTCTTCACTTCCTCTACTCTGATTTCTTGAACTTTTTCTTCTTCAACCTTGGGTTCTACAAAGACTGTTTTTGGGTTTCCTTTAGGAACTTCAACCTTTTCAATATGCACCTCCTTCTCCTCAGCTAACACCTCCTTAGGAACTTTAGCTTCCTTAGGTGTCTCAGTGTTTTCCACTTCAGGAGGAGTCTGGAAATTTTCAACATCAACATTCACTTCCTCATATCCAATATCCACTTCTTTAGCATTTATCTTAATCTTCGATAGAAACTCTTCCAGAATATTCTTGGTTTCCCTAACAACAACATTAATCTCACCAATCATGAGTCTATTCACCCTTGTCTTTCTCTTGAATTCCTTTTTGACCTTTTCAAGGAGTGAATTCATCTCCTCTATTGACATCTCCAAAAATAAATCAACAAGAATTATTTTCTTGATGTTCTCTTCTTTTGTTTTGGCACTTAACCTTCTAGACTCCAAAATATTATAAAGACTCTTGGGCAAGCCAGACATGATTTCAACAAGAACTTTATTGAAAATATTCATATGATTTATTGTGGCCTCTTCAAGAGTCCTCTGACCGAATTCATTAAAACCTTTGTACCATTCATATAGTGGCATGAGATTACCATCTTTAACAACTACATTCTCCACTTACTTAGCTGACATACGGGGTTTGTTAACTTTTTCCTTTTTCTTTGCTTCTTCTTCTTTACCAGAATATTTTCTCTTGTTTAACTTGACAACCTGAGTCCTAGTAGCCTTTATTTATTTTACAACTTCTGATTCAGTCCCTTCCTCTTCATCTTCAGAAGCAACTTCATATGTTCTTGTTCTTTTATTCTTCTTTCTTTTTCCGAAAGCCTTGGCTTGAGCTAGCTAGGATGTAGGGGAGCTCTTGGTAGATCTAGTGCGAGGAGAAGATGTTCTCGAACTAGCAAATTTTGTTTTTGCTTTCTCTTTTGTTGCTTCAGCCTCATCTCTCTTCCTTCTTATTTCTTTTAATTTCTCCACAGGTATGCCCATATTTTCTGCAAAGACTTCTACCTCTTTTCTTACTCTCTTGGCTATCATGGGATTTTTCAGATCAATATGTACCTGCATACTTTTCTTTTCATAAGTTCCAAATCTTTCTTCTCCCAGATCCTGAGATGAAATCAACAAGTGTTTTGCATACATTTCCAAAATTTTCTCCTCTACCTCGTATCCCATAGGCATGATCCAAATTGTTCTGGGATCAATAACTTCCATATGGCATTGATCAATTTCCACCATGAAGTAGATAGTATCTTTGTATTTTTCCATGATTGATGTAGGGATTCTTTCCCTAGCATACATCATATTCTAGAATTTTTTAAAGTATCCCCAGAGGGTAGTATTTTGAGTCTGGCGATCACCTAAACTAAACAACATGTTCCTTATCTAAACAACTACTGGCTCATCAATGCACCAATTTTTTTTTCCAACTCCCAGAACTTCATCTAAGAAGTAGAAAAATAAACATAGCAACAAGTTACCGTATTTGAAGGTATTCTTCTTGTCTTTCTTGATTTTCCCCAGATTCTCCATTAACTGACTTTTGAGAAATTCACACAAATCATAGTATGCATTTTGTTTTACCATCTCATAGGCTACATAGATAGCCGTACTAGATATAGATTTCTCCCGGCTTGAGTGATAGATATTATAATCAATAATCATTGATGCAAATTTTACATTTACTACAGCAATATCCTCTATTGTCATGTCCCTTTTGTCCCATTAAGAACTTGTTGCCTTAGTGACCTTATCATTCTTTACAGACTTCAAAACTAGAAATCTACTGGTGGAATTCAGACCTATGACTGCACATATAGCCTCTTTTGTGATTTTAAATGTTACATCCAACCACATGAATTTGTCATGAACACGACTCTTGACACATATCGAACCCATTCATTTTCCTTGAATATTGGAAATTTTGCAAACTGCATGAACTTCTTTTCCTCTAGGGTTTTAAATTTCAGCTTTACAGTAAAATCTTTTTGAGTTATGTGATGAGAATATAGATTCATCAAATGAGAGCTTCCCAATTCTTCAATATTTGCATGTATATAAGCCCTAATATCTTCAATGTGCAAGACTCCGTACGACACAAATGAAAATGCACCTAAGGGGTCTGTCTCTACAGACTTATAAAGATGCCATTTAAACTTTAGACGCGGCCTATCCTTCACTTTGGCTACCAAAGGAGTAGACATGATTGCAATCTCACAAATTCATAGGCATTTCGATAAATACCTTTCAGGGGCAGAACAAAATTTGATCGCAAATCCTTCTTTATGCTAGAATCTCTCCATAATTTGGCAACAATCACTCCAGAGCTCTCCAAACTGCTTTCCTCCAAAATGCAAAGTGACATCTAAGAGAAGAAAATTTTATTTTATTTTCTGCATACCTAACTCCTTTTTGTCACAATAAATTCCTTTACCCTAATTCATCTGGTTTCCTATCTTTCATGTACAAAGATAGATGATTCTTCTGTGGATCTCCAAAATTCTTCAATACTGCCTCCAATTCATTGAACAACATCTGAAAAACATCAATGCACTTACTAGACTCATATGGATTCTAGTACCAATCACCGACAAGGGGTTTAAAAGTTTTACTTGACAACTCCCCCTAGGCTGGAGGCTAAAAACTAATTCCCTGAGGGATTTCCAGAAGTTTCTTCTGGTGCCAACATATTTGCTTCAATAGAGGGATTCTTCTTCACTCATCTCTTTTGCATTTTCCTTCTGATCACATCAGTAGTGACTTTACTTTTTCCCTTAACATCATATTGCATGTTTTTTTTACCAGACCTCTTTTGTTTCAACATAATCTAGTAGTGTGGCCAGATTTGCTGCAGTTGTAGCACACAACACTTCTCTGTCTAGGCCAACTATTCCACTAATTTTTTCTTGATCTGCATTGCTTAGCAATATGTCCAAATCTATTGCATGCATAGCATCTGAAATCTCTATGAAAGTTATTCATCACAATTTTGCATTCACTTGACTTATGACCATACTTATGGCAATTAAAGCATTGACCTGAAAATGATGGTCCTCTTGTGTTCATCCTACTCCTACACTGAGAAGCCATATGACCAAATTTGTTGCAAGCATAACAATAGCCATTAAATATTTGAGCATTTGGTTGTCTTACCGTATTTATTCTAGCTCCAATCATCTGATTTCCTTGCCTGAATCTTCCTTGTCCATTTTTCTTTTGTCCAGATCCAGAACTTTCTCCTTCTTCAAATCCAAGACCTCACCTATCACCATCAGTCCTCAATCCTTTAATCAGTTCATCAAGTTTGGCTAAGCTTGCTTTGAATTTCTCCTTGTACTCATTCGCAGTAGCAAGTTCATTTCTAAGATCATCGAGCTATTTTTCAAGCACTTCATTATTTTTGGATTCCTCCAGTTCATTGTTCAATTAGTTGCATTGTTCATATTTTTCTTTCAAGGATTGTGCGAGATTTTCTTCATTCTTCTTTCTATCCTCAATCTTCTTAGTCATTTTCATCATGATGGATTCCATCTCACGCTTCATGGCAACATTCTCTCTAGAAAACTTTTCACATTTTTCTATTTTCTCTCTCAGGGTAGACTGAGTTGTTCATCTTCCATGCTTGTGTTCTTCTGCTTAAGCTAATCACACAATTATTTCCTTTTCTCCCTTGATTCATTGATTTTGTCTTTTAATGACTGAATGAATTTCTCTGCACTCTCAAGATTTTCTTACAACACCCGATTCTCAGACTTTGACTGGTCAAGATCATCAAGGGCCACCATGATTTGTTGTTGAATACTGCTTGTATCCATTGAAGAAATCCTTCCAAGATCTCCCCAAGCTGTTAGACTTCTTCTAAGGAACAAGATCTTATACCAATTGTTGGAAACAAGCAACACTGAGAGGGGGGTGAATTAGTGTTGTGCAAAAATTTAATTTTTTTATTCTGATATGTAACTCACTTAAGCATTCAATAAAAGAGATATGCTTGAACAAAAGGAAAACAATCACAACACCACAACACCAAAATTTTTACATGGAAACCTTGTTAAGGGAAAAACCATGGTGGATGGCCAATCCACAATATAATATGAGTATACCCAAAAGAAAGATTACAAAATAGGAATGCACTTGCATTCAGGCACACTACCTAGAGCTCACTACTCAAATAAGATAGGATCACTGCCTTACAATGATTTGGATTGAATCCAAAAGGGTGAACTAATAAAATAGCATCTACAATGCTTGATTATAGTTTTGGTTAAGCTCTGTAGTCAATCTTCTATCATTCTGACTGATTCAACAATTTTGCTTTGTTTTGTACAAACTCGCTATGCCAAAAACTTTAATGCACAAGTGAAACTATGCATAATTTCCTAATCGCCCTTCCGATGTTCGTACCACACTTCTATACTTACAACTTTCTCACAAAATGATATAACTAATAATTTATATACATTTGCATCAAGGATCTTGTCATTTCAAGTCGGCCTCTAATAAAGTACAAAATATTCTTCATGTGTTGGCTCAAATCATGAACAAGTTTTGATGCGTACCCACACAAGTCGGCCATGACATAGCTTGGAACCAAAATAAAATGCTTACACATAAAAACATTTAAATAATTACTTCTTATACATCCACAACACACCACATTCATTGAGTCAGCGACAATGAGAAAATAAATAGAAAAACATCCTATCGGATCTCCTAACTCGTACACTAATTAATGCAACACCACAAAATTTAATAATACGATAACATACATGGTTAACAAACTATCCTGGGGATTCACAACACAAAAATATGATCCAATGAAGCTTACAGATCGACGTAGTAACCGAATACCCTATTCTTCATGCTTTCTATTGGTAATACTTTGTTCTCAACTCCTTTTGCCGGTATGACCACATTCTAATCTACAGACCAAAATAGTGACTTCATTTGCCATCAATGACAACATTAGAAGCCATATGCCAACATCATATATCTATCAGGTATCACTTTTTGAGAAAGAAGGTTATGGAGAATAAAGTAAAACTTGAGTATGTACCTACAAAGGATCAGATTGCTGACATATTTACTAAGGCTCTTCCTAAAGATACTTTTGAGTATCTTTGGGAGAAGTTAGGGGTTATTTCCCCTCCTTTCTTGAACTAGATGCATATGGAGATGCATTATTCTAGTGGATTTATGGATCTATCTTCCTTCTAGACTGATGATTGGTAGCTACCTCTCAGGGGGAGTAGGTAGTGTTATGTGGTTTCATTGTGTAGTTGATTAGGTGTGCTCCTAAGGGGGAGTATTCAATACTGGTAATGTTCTTGGTGACAAAGGGGGAGAACAATATAAAATATCTTTTTTCCTTTTCCATTGATGTCAAAGAGGGAGAGAAAGAATCATGTGAAAAAGTTTATCTACACAGGGGGAGAGAAAGCAAAAGAAATCATGAGAAAGTGGTTCAGATCAATTGTGTTGTCTTTGATGGTTTTTCACATAATGTGTTTCCATCAATGAAAAAGGGGGAGATTGTTGCAAGTATGAAGGTGTTTTCATTGATGCCAATTGGTTGTTTTTGTCATTGATGTCAACTGTTGGTTAAGGAAGTTGGTTATTAGTTGTATATGTTGAGGATATTGAGAAAATTGTGATAAAGAAGGTTTGTAGGTTGTGCATGTATAGTTGAGATGTTGAAGAAGTATTATAAGTACATGGAGTTATCCTTGTGTTGCTATGTCTGGATGCATGTTAGAGTGAACTATAAGCTAAACTAATGTCTTGGTACTTGATCTCCAAGTGCTTTTGAGAAAAAAATTTAAATAGAGAAAATAGTGTTATGTAGGTATTCGGTGTATTCTTCGAGATGTGCTCCACATTTCTTCTGGGTTGATGCTATGCTTGTGCAAATAAAATAAAATAAAATATATTAAAACTAATCAGCCTCTTTTTAACTTTAACAGCCTACTTGCATTATTTTAAAAATAAAATATGTTAAAACTAATCAAAATATTAAAAAAATTGCATATTTGAATTCATCACTCCAAGCTCTACAAAAGGGTACTTTTCTTTTAAAAAAAATCATTCTAACTAAAGAAATACTTAGTTGAAGTTGAAATTTTTAGAAAATTATGAAAAAAGTTGATTTGGCTGCTAACTAGGATGCCACATAGATAGTTTCGGTAGAAAGGGTTTCAATTGAAACCCCACACATAAAATAAGCCACATTTCAATGCGATAAAGGGAAAAATTTAAATTTTATGGTTTTAGGTGAAAGGGTTTCGCTCGAAACTCTATATGCCACATATAGGCCATGTGGTTTCAGGAAAAACTGGTTCCACTGAAACTGTTTAGGTCAAAAATATTTCACTCGAAACTATTTAGTTGGCTAAAAGTGTGACACAACTTTGTGATTTTACCCACATGTAGTTTCCTTCTTTTCATAATGAGTCAGAGCTCATTGAACATTGATATTAATATCCTCATACTAAGGAAAGGTGGCAATGCCAAACACCTTCTCTATCATATCGAAGCTTATGTCCAACACCACTTCTCCTAATGGTCCAATGATCTTCCTCAATTCTAGGTATTGCATTGACAATGGAAATACCATTGCCTCCACCAATCTTGAATTTTCCAAGGATTTTTCCATGGTTTTCTTGTCTTCTACAAGTGGTGAACCCTTTTTAGGAATTCATCCATATTCACATGTTCTAAGTCAGTATCCCCAATATTGATTTAGGGAGAGAACATCTTAGAAGGTGGGTGGTATCCTTTGTACTGGCATTTCATCCTTTCTCCTTCTCCTTGCATGCTTTTTACATATCCAAACAAACATCCATTAAGGGAATAAAATCTTATATGGGGAAATTAGACATCTTTTGCTAGCCAAATTTGAATAATTTTTACTATTGGTCCCTAGGGTTTCCCATCAATTCATGTTCCTTAAAGTGACATGTTTTAAGTTTTATACTTTGTAAAAATTTATGTCTTCTTGAGAATCAGGTTTCAGGAATACCTCTTGACTCATGCTAATTTTCTTGAAATATGTCACATTGATTTGTTTAAAATCCCTAAATAATGTATAGTTGATGTCAAGTTTTGGGGATTGAGAGTAAAATTTAACATTTTCTTTAAAAGATGAAATAGCATTAGGGGAAACATCTATCTTTTTATGATCGAAAGTCTTGTTATAATCCATATTGATGTGATCTTTCAAAGGTCAAGCTTCAGAGACATGCTTATCTCTTTTCTGAGTAGACATGTAATAGTTAAGAAGTAGGCCTGCTATCTAATGGCTAAAAGTATTGTGATGAATCATTAAGGAAATATTTTGGGGATCGAGATTCAGGGGTATTCTCTATCTCTTTCTTCTAAAATTACCAAACGTTATATGGTAGGCTTGATCTTCAATCTTTAAAAAGTTAATAAGTTACTAAGGAAAAGAAATCAAGGAAAATATTGTCAAGTATCGAGGTTTGAGAGAAACTTTACACTTTGTGAAATACATGGTTGAGATGCTAGGGTGAAAACCCTAGCATCTCAACCATCTTCAGGGATCAAGGTTTAGAGACATCTCTTACCCTATGGTATCCAAGACCATTACACCTTAAGGGGAATATTTGATCACTGATGGTCCAAAATTTTTTATCAAAAATACTAAGTCAAGTGAATCAGGGATTGGGGTTCGGGGTAATGACCAAACTCTAGTTCTTAAGAAAGGAATTAAATTTTTTGGAAGCATAAAAATCATTGAGGTTTAATGACAATCAAAATAATATCAATTGAATTTTTGAGGTTTAAGGGATTTTGAAAAGAGTTCAAAACAAAAAAACAAAGAATGAAGATGACAAACAAAAGGGCACACACATAAATTAAAAAACAAATGACAAGAATAGAAAATCAAATCTCATGGATAGAAACAGAAAACAAAACACAAATGCACACAAACCCAAAAAGAGGAAAGGAAGAACAAATAAAACAACATGAAGAAATCCACCATTAAAACCAGATGAAAACACAAGATCCCTACCTAGTTTAATGGTGAATTTTGAGGAGGAGATGAAGTAAACAAGGTGAAAAATTACACCAAGTGTGAGCAATATAGGACCACAAAAGATAACTCATTTGTATGATCATACCACATTGCAAAATTCCTAGGTCAGGTACCGAGAACAAGATATTAATATCCCAAAGGTAAAGTAAGCTCAAATGAGAATAAAATCCATCGACGGGTCATGCGCCTAAATGGTGATTAATGCCTATTAGTGAATTTATCGTCACACTAGAATGGTTGGTGAGACTAACAAGACAAGCGCCTTGTCAAGCGTCGAAGATCAAGGTGGCAGTAAGACTCATCTTGAATGATGAAACACCAATGCCCAAAAGTCTTATAAGTTAGGGAAGACAACAAATACGAGTCAATGAGTTTGAATCAAAAAACTACATGGTTGAATCCTAATAGCAATATCATAATTTGATACCTATGGGAAAATACCTCCTATTTGATGTAAAAAATGACACATAGTTTTAATCCATAAATCTTTTGGCAATATTATTATGGACTGTGGAAACTTCATGAATTTACCTCTTATAATTTATCAACAAATAAGAGAGGAGGATTGGGCCCAACAAAGAATGTGTGCTAAAAGGACAAACCTTGAAACCTTGAAAAAGGGAAGAAAAGAAAAGAAACAAGGGAATAGGACCCAAAGGAAACAAAGAGAAGACAAAAGGGGGTTGGGGGGATTTTCGCATGTCAAAAATGGGGCATAGGTACAAGGCACAATAATAACAAATTGGTTGAGGAAAGAAATCTACCCTTCCATTCGTCTCTAGAACCTTATTGAACCTCTAAATAGAAAGCCAAAAATACTATTTTCCCAAAATGAAAAGGGAAAAAGATGACAAACAAAAGGGCACACACATAAATGAAAAAAAAAATCTCAAGAACCTAAAATAAAATTTGATAGATAGAAACATAAAACAAAACACAAATGTAGACAAACCCAAAAAGATAAAAGGAAGAACAAAACAAGCAACATTAAGAAAGCCGCCATTAAAACCAGATGAAAACACAAGATCCCTACCTCTAGGATTCAATGGTGAATTTTGAGGAGGAGTTGAAGCAAACAAGGCAAAAAATTACACCAAGTGTGAGCAATACATGACCACAAAAGATACCTCATGTGTATGATCATACCACATTTAATAATTCCTAGGTCAATCACTGACAATAAGAGCTTGATATCCCAAAGGTAAAGTGAGCTCAAATGAGAATAAAAACAATCGAGGGGTCATGCGCCCAAATTGTTAATAATGCCTATCATTGAAGTTATTGTCACACTAGAATGGTTGGTGAGACTAACAAGACAAGTGCCTTGTCAAGGGTTGAAGATCAAGGTGGTAATGAGAGTCAACTTCAATGATAGAACACTAATGCCCAAAAGTCTCACAAGTTGGGGAAGACAACAAATATGAGTCAATTAGTTTGACTCAAAAAACTACACAGTTGAATCCTAATAGGAATATCATAATTTGATACCTGTGGGAAAATACCTCCTATTTATCAAAAAATAAGAGTCATGGATTGGGCCCAACAAAGAAGGCATACTAAAAGAAAAAACCTCAAAACCTTGAAAAAGGAAGAAAATAAAAGAAACAAGGGAAGAGAAACCAAAGGAAACAAAGAGAAGACAAAAGAGGGTTCGGGGGGATTTTGGAATGTCAAAAATGGGGCATGGGTACAAGGCACAATACTAACAACTTGGTTGAGGAAACTACCCTTCCATTTTTCTCTAGAGTCTTATTGAACCTCTAAATACAAAGACAAAGATATTATTTTCCCAAAATGAAAAGGGAAAAAGATGACAAAAAAAGGGCACACACATAAATGAAGAAGAAAAATGAGAAGAACACAAAATCAAATCTCATGGATAGAAACAAAAAAGAAAAATGCACACAAACCTAAAAAGAGAAAAGGAAGAACAAACAAAACAATATGAAGAAAACCACCATTAAAACCAGATGAAAACACAAGATCCCTGCCTGGTTCAATGGTGAATTTTGAGGAGGAGATGAAGCAAACAAGGCAAAAAATTACACCAAGTGTGAGCAATACATGACCAAAAAAGATACCTCATGTGTATGATCATACCACATTGCACAATTCCTAGGTCAAGCACTAACAACAAGAGTTTGATATCCTAAGGTAAAGTGAGCTCAAATGAGAATAAAAACCATCGAGGGGTCATGCACCCAAATGGTTATTAATACCTATCGGTAAAGTTATTGTCACACTAGAATGGTTGGTGAGACTAACAAGACAAGTGCCTTGTCAAGGGTTGAAGATCAAGGTGGCAATGAGAGTTGTCTTGAATGACGAAACACTAATGCCCAAAATTCTGACAAGTTGAGGAAGACAACAAATAGGATTCAATGAGTTTTACTTGAAAAACTACACAGTTGAATCCTAATAGAAATATCATAATTTGATACCTATAGGAAAATAGCTCCTATTTATCAACAAATAAGAGTCGAGGATTGGTCCCAACAAAGAAGGCATGCTAAAAGTCCACGAACATCAAAACCCTGAAAAGCGAAGAAAAGAAAAGAAACAAGGGAAGAGAACCCAAAGGAAATAAAGAGAAGACAAAAGAGGGTTGGGGGGATTTTGGCATGTCAAAAATGTGGCATGGGTACAAGGCACAATACTAACAACTTGGTTGAAGAAAGCAATCTACCCTTCCACTCATCTCTTGAGTCTTATTGAACCTCTAAATACAAAGCCAAATATATTATTTTCCCAAAATGAAAAGGGAAAATGGTGACAAACAAAAGGGCACACACATAAATGAAAAAAAAAATGACAAGAACCAAAAATCAAATCTCATGGATAGAAACAGAAAAAAAACACAAGTGCACACAAACCCAAAAAGAAGAAAGGAAGAACAAACAAAACAACACGAAGAAAACCACCATTAAAACCAGATGAAGACACAAGATCCCTACCTGGTTCAATGGTGAATTTTGAGGAGCAGCCAAAGCAAACAAGGAAAAAAATTACACCAAGTGTGAGAAATACATGACCACAAAAGATTCCTCATGTGTATGATGATACCACGTTGTACAATTCCTAGGTCAAGTACCGACAATAAGAGCTTGATATCCCAAAGGTAAAGTGAGCTAAAATGAGAATAAACACCATAGAGGGGTTGTGTGCCCAAATGGTTATTAATGCCTATTAGTGAAGTTATTGTCACACTAGAATGGTTGGTGAGACTAACAAGACAAGTGCCTTATTGAGGGTCGAAGATTAAGGTGGCAGTTAGAGTCATATTGAATGATGAAACACCAATGCCCAAAATTCTAACAAGTTGGGGAAGACAACAAATAGGAGTTGATGAGTTTGAATCGAAAAACTACATGGTTGAATCCTAATAGCAATATCATAAATTGATAGTTTTGGGGAAAATACCTCCTATTTATCAACAAATAAGAGTCGGGGATTGGAACCAACAAAGAAGGCATGCTAAAAGGATAAACCTCGAAACCTTGAAAAAGGGAAGAAAAGAAAATAAACAAGGGAAGAGAACTTAAAGGAAACAAAGAGAAGACAAAAGAGGGTTGGGGGGGATTTTGGCATGTCAAAAATGGGGCATGGGTACAAGGCACAATAGTAACAACTTGGTTGAGGAAAGCAATCTACCCTTCCATTCGTCTCTAGAATCTTATTAAACCTCTAAATACAAAGCTAGAGATATTATTTTCCCAAAATGAAAAGGGAAAAAATGAGCTCAAATGAGAATAAAAACCATTGAGGGGTCATGTGCCCAAATGTTTATTAATTCCTATCAGTGAAGTTATTGTCACACTAGAATGGTTGGTGAGACTAACAAGACAAGTGCCTTGTTGAGGATCGAAGATCAAGGTGGTGGAGAGAGTTGTCTTGAATGATGGAACACCAATTCCCAAAATTCTGACAAGTTGGGGAAGCCAAAAAATAGGTGTCGATGAGTTTGACTCGAAAAACTACATGGTTGAATCCTAATAGCAATATCATAATTTGATACCTGTGGGAAAATACTTCCTATTTATCAACAAATAAGGGGATTGGGCCCAAAAAACAAGGCATGCTAAAAGGACAAACCCAAAAACCTTGAAAAAGGGAAGAAAATAAATTAAACAAGGGAAGAGAACCCAAAGGAAACAAAGAGAAGACAAAAGAGGGTTGGGGGGGGATTTTGGCATGTCAAAAATGGGGCATGGGTACAAGGCACAATAGTAACAACTTGGTTGAGGAAAGCAATCTACCCTTCCATTCGTCTCTAGAATCTTATTGAACCTCTAAATACAAAGCCAAAGATATTATTTTCCCAAAATGAAAAGGGAAAATGATGGCAAACAAAAGGGCACACACATAAATGAAAAAAATGACAACCCAAAATCAAATCGCATGGATAGAAATAGAAAACAAAACACAAATACACACAAAGCCAAAAAGAGAAAAGGAAGAACAAACAAAACAACATGAAAACCACCATTAAAACTAGATGAAAACACAAGATCCCTACCTCCAGGGTTCAATGGTGAATTTTGAGGAGGAGTTGAAGCAAACAAGGTGAAAAATTACACCAAGTATGAGCAATACAGGACCACAAAAGATACCTCATGTGTGTATGATCATACCACATTGCACAATTCCTAGGTCAAGCACCAATAAATATCGCAAAGGTAAAGTGAGATCAAATGAGAATAAAAACCATCGAGGGGTCGTGCGCCCAAATGGTTATTAATGCCTATCAATGAAGTTATTGTCACACTAGAATGGTTGGTGAGACTAACAAGACAAGCACCTTGTCAAGGGTCGAAGATCAAGGTGGTAGTGAGAGTCATCTTGAATGATAAAACACCAATTACCAAAAGTCTAACAAGTAGGGGAAGACAACAAATAGGAGTCCGTGAGTTTGACAATGCTACACAGTTGAATCCTAATAGCAATATCATAATTTGATACCTGTGGGAAAATACCTCCTATTTATCAACACATGAGAGTCAGGGATTGGGCCCAACAAAGAAGGCGTGCTAAAAGGACAAACCTCAAAACCTTGAAAAAGGAAGAAAAGAAAAGAAACAAGGGAAGAGAACCCAAAGGAAACAAAGAGAAGACAATAGAGGGTTAGGGGGATTTTTGCATGTAAAAAATGGGGCATGGGTATAAGGCACAATACTAACAACTTGGTTGAGGAAAGCAATCTACCCTTCTATTTGTCTCTAGAATCTTATTGAACCTTTAAATACAAAGCCAAAGATATTATTTTCCCAAAATGAAGAGGGAAAAGTCCAGCAAATGGATTTTTTTTTTTAAAGAATAATTTAAGCAACGTTTTTTAGATGTTATTTATATTAATGTTTTATTTAATGATGTCATAAAGGTTATTATAAGGTACATCTTAATGGGATTAATGATGACAACAATGACACCATGATGAATTTGTAATAAGAAATAGATTATCGACATTAGTATGAAACTTGTTACATAGGTCACCAACTTGCACCTATCAATTGAATAAGCAAGATCTAACTACTACATAGCTGAAATTAATGGGAAGAGAATAGCTTGTTAGTGAGTTCCAATTTCAATATGGGTAGAAAGAAATGTAATAACTTAACTTTTTCACAACGGTAAATTTTACTTAGTTTGTGTGTTATAATTTAACTCTAGTCGAAATAAAGCCAATTTAAAATAGGTTATATTTATATACCAAACATAATTTGAACCATTGTAGTTATTTCAATTGAAAATAAATTATTGGAAAGTCCATATTATTTTACTAAACCTAAATGTGAACGCACCAACAAGAAGAGAGGGACCACTAAATTGTACATGCTAACTTTATGAACATGTAGAAATGACATGAAATGTTGTAGAACTTTTTTTTTTTCAAGTGTGAAATGACCTTCCAACATAAGCTAAGCTGGTAAACCACTTCTCCTAATAGCACTAGGTAAAAGAAAATTGGCCTATGCACAATGAAGTGACTGTTAAGTTTTATCGTGATGATCAAAGCATGGAAAAACTCATGATTACCCACCATAAGTGCCCATCAAATCACCTTCTAATGGGTTTGACGTATCTTGTTTGGCGTGGTAAAACTTTGAATGTCTACTGTGACAGATGGAACAAAAAAACACCCAAAAAGAAATTACAGTCAAAATAAAGTTCGCCTGGTCAATGGATTTCACACGAAGAAAAGAATACGAATGCATTAGGTACACGAGATCGGACCAACCAGTTCAGAAAGAAATCCCCAAAAGAGCTTTAAATCCACCCACAAAATTCTAAATTTATTCTGGACGCAACAATGGCGGAGGAAGTTAAAGATTATAACTTGTGCAGAGCAGAAATTCTGTATAAACTCCAAAACTCCAAATCAAAATCAGAAGGTACAATATGGGACTGTGACAGCACCCTCTACGACTCCTTTGAATTGCGATCTTTTTCGTTTCAGCTGAACCGAGCATTGACGGTGGTCTCGAGTTCGAATCCCTGCGACGCTGAATTACGACCAAAAGCTGGTAGCTGCTTTCGTTCCTTCTCAGATCGACGAAATGTGGAGATCGATTGTTACCCGCAGTCAGGACCCGAAATTTTGCTTCCTAAACGCAAAAGCCTTGCGTCATGGTCGCTCAAGAAATTGGTTGGTTGGTTTCACAGGAAAAGCAAAGAAGACAAAATTCTCTAAAGTAATCATTTTGTTTTAAAATTTGTTCACTCTATCACAGGATTCATCATTGCCCACATTGGTTCCACTGCCCTGCACAGAAATCTTGATTGATGGTGTACAAAATAAAATGAATGTTATAGAATTGCTGTCACCTGCATTCATATTTTATTTGTGCAGGTCAAAATGGTATTATTA
Organism: Sequoia sempervirens; assembly: GCA_007258455.2. Lineage (NCBI taxonomy): Eukaryota > Viridiplantae > Streptophyta > Pinopsida > Cupressales > Cupressaceae > Sequoia > Sequoia sempervirens. The sequence continues at coordinate 118,503 of VDFB02263989.1, forward strand.
TGGGGCTGTTTCCCTTTTATGGGATCATATGGGATCATAGGTTTCTATCGTTTCTCAGTTTTGTTGGTTCGACTTTGGGGTGTAATTTCATCATCTTCTTGGGGCGTAATTTCATCATCTCCACTGAACAACAAAATAATATTATTATGGGGTTGAACATTCCTCTTTTATGGTATCACATGCTTCCGTTGTTTCTCAGCTTTGTTGGTTTGACTTTGGGGTGTAATTTCATCACCTCCATTAAACGGCAAAATAATATTATTATGGGGTTGTCCTCCTTTTATGGTATTACATGTTTCTGTTGTTTCTCAGATTTGTTGGTTTGGCTTTGGGGCATTATTTTGTCACCTCCATTGAACGCCAAATTAATATTATTATGGGGTTGTTTTTCTTTTTATGGTATCACATGTTTCTGTTGTTTCTTAGCTTTATTGGTTTGGCTTTGGGGTATAATTTCATCACCTCCATTGAACGTCAAAATAATATTATCATGGGGATGTTCCCCTCTTATGGTATCACATGTTTCTGTTGCTTCTCAGCTTTGTTAGTTTGGCTTTGGAGCGTAGTTTCATCACCTCCATTGAGTGTCAAAACAATATTATTATGGGGTTGTTTCCTTATTATTGTATCACATGTTTTTGTTGTTTCTCAATTTTCTTGGTTTGGCTTTGGGATGTACTTTCATCACCTCCACTATACGTCAAAATAATATTGTTATAGAGTTGTTTCCATTTTTTGGGGTCATTTGTACTTATTATTTTCCGACTTTATTGGTTTGGCTATGAGGCATGATTCCATGTGGTATGCACTTATTGAAGATTATGACTATGTATTTTAACTAATAGTTTTAATAGTCTTTTCATTAAAAAGTAATATTGTAAAGTAATAATGTGAGAGATGTGTTATAGTGTGGGGAAGTGAGGGGTGTTGTCCCTTAGAGGTAGTAGATAAATATTTACTCTCTTTCTAATAATCCACATTTAAATTTATTGCTTTGAGGAGGATAAATATTGTAATAAATTTTTACGTGTTGATATTGGGTGCATTAGTTATTGACTTCTTTTGCTTAATGCCAAGGATTGAAGGTATATCTATTCTATCAAATTTGTATGGGATTAGGCTAGGATGTTTTGCAAAATCATCAAGCTTCTTCAATTTAGTGCTAAGGGTTGAAGGATAAGTATTCCACTAAATTTTCTTGAAATTCAAACTTGACTTCTCACTAAATCATCAACTTCTTCTGAATTTGTTTCATGTACAGAAGAGTATGCATCCTATCACATCATCAACATCATTTGATTTAGTGTCAATCACTTAGGGGCATCCATCCTACCAAAATTTCGAAGACTTGAACTTGGCATTCCACTAAATTGATGACCTATGACTAAAGAGTATTCATTCCACTAAATTTCCTTGGGACTCAAACTTGACATTCTACCAAATTTACCAACCTTCTTAAACTTAGTACCAAGTCTAAGAGATCTTCGTTTCACTAAATTTATCTTAACCTTGAACCCAAATTCATCCCTTATGTGATCTATGAGGATCTAGGTTTCTAGATTCCATCACAAATTTCAAGTGTTGCTTGACAACCCTTACAATTTCATCAACAAGTTTCTCGTAACTTGAGTGGCCAATGATTGTGAAAATGAAATTTCTTAACCAACACTTCATCTCCCTTGTATATTAATATACAAATTGATATTGTTATGTATGCATTCCCTGGATATTATATAGAGACATAAGCATCATATAAATTGTGTAAATCTAGCATAATACAACTTTGTTATTACAATTCTACACATGTTGTCCCTTATTTTATTTTATTTCCTTATTCATTTGCACTCTACATAATGTTAACCTATATCGTCCATATATCATTTACACATGTAAACCTATTACATCCATTTAATAGGAGTTGCCCATTGATTCTTTCCCCAGGCCTTGACTTAGTGGTATCAGACCATATACACTTCAAGTGGTAACATGGTGTATTTGAACTTTATCTCTATTTACATATGCCCACTCATACAAGGTATTAATATAGGGAGTTAGGGATTGAGACTCATGACCCTTTGCCATACCTTTCTATGCATCCTCAAATGGGAGACAAATTATCAATGATACTAACTTCAAATATTTTCTAAAAAGTGGTAGAGGATGCATTACAAAGATAATAATATCTTCTTCAATGGTCAATGTAACTTGATTGATAGAATGTGCAACATTTGCATCTCTATACATTTGATGTTACTATTAGAAATTTCCAAATAGATCAACTACAATATCTACATTCATGAGAAAATGTATTCACCTTTCATCTAGTTAAATACATATTCTATGAGGTAATAAGAATATGTTCTTGATGTTGTCATCCTTTTTGATAAAAATCAATAGCACTCCCCAAGGTGACAAATTTAGTGTAACATATACATTTTTCACTAATTATTTCATTTGCACTCTAAGTTCATATTTCTAACAGTCATGTTCTATGGAGAAATAGGTACTAGCTTGGTTCCTAGCTTTAAATCAATTGTAAATTTAACTTCTCTTTTAGTGCCAATCTTGATAGTTCCTCAAAAAGCACAATTGTAAACTCTTGTAATAGAGGGTGGTCATCTAGTGTTGGCTCTCAATTTGATTTTACATCTACAATTTAAATATGGAATCCATATATATATTCTTTCCTAATGTTAGCCACATACACTATTTACAAGGATATTGGCTTATAAATGTTAAAATATGAAAGAGATGTATACCTAAGAAATATTTTAGAGATTAAATAAGATACAAAGAATATAAATGTGTAAGGAAGCTAAGGTAGTGGAACAACTTCCTACACTAATCTTGAAAGGAGGGTAATGCAAAACTTTACAAATCTTTACAATAGTTACAAAAAAACTTAAACAAAAATAAACTTAAATGCCATGCATACCAAAACATAATGATTTATGTGGGGAAAATACTTTCAAGAGAACCCAATGTATTATTCAAAAATCACAACTTAGATTACAATATACTTGCATAGCAAGCTTCTCACGGGAGTATCACCAGCCAAAGATCCATAAGTGATACAACAACTATCACACTCTTAGAATACATCATAATGCACAACTATAATAATGCCCTCATTTAATAGGGTTTCCTTCTAGGGCAAGACAAGCCAACAAAATATCTACTATTAGAGTTGAGACCTAAAGATGAATGGTCCAGATTGACAATAATAAAATATACATATTGAAGGGAAATTTGGTTCATCTCAAAAAGAGCATCTGAGATCAGTAAGTGTCTTTGGTAACATTCATTTCTACAAATTGCCTCAAAAACACGTACTACTATGCCACAACGTGGAATTAGACATATTTTATTTCCCACCATTAATCCTTAGAGGAAAGTTCATGCAATTTTAGATCACGCAAGATCAACCAATTTTGTTGAGAAGTAGTGCCTCAAATTACTGGCCTGTATCGGCGATCAGGCATCAACATGTCAACGGTCGTGTGTTAAGTTGGTTAAGCTTTAGACTTGTTACTTAGTTTGCTTTGGAGTATCAGCGATTGACAGTTGGATGGATCGGTGATCAGAGTTTGATCATTGAAAGTTCTTAAGTGTTGTGAAGTCTCTGACATCCCCGACCTCTGATAGCTTCAATGGTGCCTTGGTCCGAAAATCATGTATCGACATATCAGAGATGTCAGGGGTTTGAGTGGAAAGTCTAGCAATATTTGCTCGGGGCCCGATCCTCCAATTCTCCAATAGCTTTGACACTGTAATGAGCCGATAACAATGAAGAGTCAAGGTAACTTGGCGGTAATGTTAGCTCGAAGACAAAAGGGCAACATGCCAACACATAGTCTTTTGTGGGTGGTTATATTTAAACCTAAACCGGTTCATCTACTCAGTGCATGTGGGATAATGAATATCTTGCGAGTTTGAAAGGAAGAACAGTTGAACTACTAGTAACCGAATGGACAGAGTTTGACGAAGATTTAAAAGGCGTCTGAGAACTTTGTTGGGTGTAGAATGGTTGATTGTTCGGTAGTTGAATGGTAATTTGTTATTGTATGTTATTGTAGCATTGTAACAATATGATAGAGTTACTGTTGTATAACTGTAATCTGTGTGAGGTGATCGGGTTGATGTTGCTATGTGAAACTAAAAAATTGATGTCATGAAGGATTGATCTGTAACTTTATTGTGAACCATTGTTTACAGATAATAAAGTGATCTTTTCTTGGTGGTGGGTTTTTCTTCCGTAAGGTTTTTCCCATGTTAATCTAGTGTCTATTATGTGCTTGTGCATTTTTCTATTCTATAATTTCCTATTAAAAGTACATCTTAATGTTCTGTAAATTAATTGAAAGCCACTTTTGCATTAAATCCTCTCTGAATTAGCATTAGGAAAGTTGTTCCGCACTCTTTCTTTCCTTACAAGTGGTATCATAGCCTTTCTAGTTGTGTTATCCTTGTGGGTTAGGCGGGTTTTTTGTGCCAATTCTGGAGTAGGAGTCTTGTAGAGGATTCTGGTAATTTTATTTGTAGATTAAGATGGCAAGCACATCAGGGAAGATTGAAATTGAGAAATTCAATGGTGGAAATTTTGGGTTATGGAAACTCAAAATGGGAGATTTGTTGGTTGATAGAGATCTTTGGACTGTTGTTTCTGGAACAAAACCTTTAGGCATGAAGCAAGAAGATTGGGATCTCACAGACAGAAAAGCAAAAGGGTTGATAAGACTTTGTTCTCCTAAATGTTCATGAAGAGAAGTTTGCATCTTCTTTGTGGAAGAAGCTTGGTGACATTTATCAAGGCAAGTCCTTGGTGAATAAGCTATTTTTAAGGAAGTTGTCCTCTTTGAAGATGGAGGGAGGGGTGTCTATGGCTGACCATATGAATACATTCAATATGTTGATTGCTTAGTTAACATCTATAGGTGTAAAGATAGATGATGAGGATCGTTGTATGCTCTTGTTGTGTTCTTTGCCTGACTCTTGGGATCATTTAGTGATGGCGATTGGGAGCACAAAAACCACTTTCAAAATGGAAGATGTGGTTGCTTCATTTCTTCCAGAAGAGATGCAAAGGAAATCTTCTGAGATGGAAAAGGAGGCTCTTGTTGTTCGAGGCAGATCGAAGGAGAAAGGAAAGAAGAAAGACAAGAAGTTTGAATCTAAGTTTGAGGGGAGATCAAAGTCTCTTGGCTAGAAGTCCAAGGTGAAATGCTAGAATTGTGGGTAGCCTGGTCATGTTCGTAAGGATTGCAAAGAGGAGAAAAAGGAGAAGAAAAACAATTCTTCAAATAATGATTCTTCCCAAAGTGATGCAGATGCCTTCATTGTAGCCTTGGCGACTCAAGCATCAAATGATGTATGGCTGATCGACTCAAGTGCATATTTTCATATGACATATCACAAAGATTGGTTTACAAAATATGAAAAGTATGTTGGTGGAAAGATGTATTTGGAAACCGACTCATCTCTAGAAATTGTTGGTCGTGGAACAATCAGAATTCAATTTCCTGATGGAAGAATCAAAGGGATTGATGGCATAATGCATATGCCAGGTTTGGCTCAAAATTTACTGTTTGTAAGCAAGTTGAATGCTGCTAGCGTACAAGTTTCTTTTTTGAATGGTGACTGCAAAATGACAAGAGGCTCGATGGTGCTAGCTAGGGGTTCTCGAACTGGTACTCTATACAAGTTGGATGCACGTGTTGTTCAATACAACAGTGTCTTTGAAAAGTCAAGCAAGGCTACTCGAGTAGAGAAGGAGACTGAAGTTCCTTTGGGGGTAAATTATTTGGAGGTGAAACTTCCTGCAAAGAAAACCATGTTGTGGCATCATAGACTCGGTTACATAGACTCGGTTACATAGGAGAGAAAGGCTTAAAAACCTTGAAAAATAAAAACATGGTAGAAGGGCTTGATGATTTTAATTTTGAGTTCGATTTCTGTGAACATTGTATATATGAAAAGAAACACCGTGTTTCATTTTATTTGAGTCCTCATAAATATTTTGGTTTGTTGGATTATATTCACTATGATTTTTTTGGTCCAGTTGATGTTCCTTCTTTATCTAAGTCAAGATATTATGTATCTTTCATAGATGATTATTCGAGAAGGGAATTTGTATACTTTCTTAAAAGTAAATCAGAAGTGTTTAGTCGATTTAAAGAGTTCAAGAACTTGGTAGAAAATCAAACTGATAGAAAAATAAAATGCTTAAGGACGGATAATGGCGGTGAGTTTTGCTTAGCAAATTTTGATGAGTATTGCAAAGACTATGGAATTAAAAGTCATAAAACAACGCCTTATACTCCATAAAAAAATGGAGTTGCTGAAAGGTTGAATAGAACACTGATGGAAAGGGTGAGAAGTGTGTTGAGTAGTGCTAGTCTAGAGAAGAAGTTTTGGGCTGAAGCCATTGCTACAACATGTTACTTGTTGAATCAGTCACCCTCTTGGGCATTGGTAAACAAAATTCCTATGGAAGCATGGTATGGTAAGAAGCCCTCTCTAAGACATCTTTATGTCTTCGGCTATGAGGCATATGCTTATGTGCCTGATGTAAAAAGATCTAAGCTGGATAAAAAAGTTGTCAAATGTATCTTTATTGGCTATGGAGTTAGTGTAAAATGATACAAGCTTTGGGATCCTATCACTAAGAAGGTTGTATACAACAAAATTGTAATATTTCAAGAGATGAAACCTTCTGCTATAGATTTACAATCAAAGAAGAAGGAAGAAGAAGAAAAAGAGAAGGTAGTAGAAGTACCTGTTACTCCTGAAAAGAAAGAACTATGTACTCCTGGTGGATCTGATACTGAGGAGAGTTCAAGCAGCTCTGAGAGTTCTGAATAGGAAGAGGAACCACAACCTCAGCCTGTGAGGAGGTCTACACATGAAAGGTGACAACCTAATAGGTATGGATTTTCCATGTTGGATTCAAACTATGCCTATGCTTTGATTACTAACATTGATGAGCCTAGGACTATGAAGGAGACAATAAATATGTCTGATATAGATTCCTAGTTGGAGGCCATGAATGAAGAAATGACTTCATTAAAGAAGAATGAAACTTGGGATCTAGTACCCTTTCCAGAAGGTCAAAAACTAGTTAGTTGTAAATGTGTATTTAAGAAGAAAATTGGTTTGGATGGTAGTGTTGAAAAGTATAAAGCAAGGCTAGTTGCAAAGGGGTATTCCCAGAAAGAGGGAATTGATTATGGAGAAATATTTTCTCCTGTAGCTAAGCTAACATCTATCAAATTTGTTTTGTCACTTGAAACAACGTATGACTTAAAAATCGAACAGATGGATGTGAAGACAATGTTCCTTCATGGTGACTTGGAGGAAGAAATTTATATGTCCCATCCTGAGCACTTTGTAGAAAAAGGTAAAGAAATTCTAGTTTGCAAGTTAAAGAAATCTTTGTATGGTTTAAAATAATCGCCTAGAATGTGGTACCAAAAGTTTGACACTTTTGTTTTGTCATTGGGATTTGTAAGATCAAAATCTAATCATTGTGTGTACTTCAAAACTGAAAATGATCGAGTGCTTATTATTGCCCTATATGTTGATGACATGTTGTTCATAGGAAATAGTAAGACTATGATTACTAACCTAAAATATTAGTTGTCTGCAAAGTTCAAAATGAAAGATCTTGGTGCAACAAGGTATATTCTGGGGATGTAAATAAGATGGGATAGAGCTAGTAGAAAGCTTTGGCTCAACCAGAGTAAGTATATAAATACTATCCTAGAGATATTTTATATGACTGATTGCAAGTAGCTAATTGTTCTGATGTTGCAGGGAACAAAGCTATCTGTTGAGGATTGTCCAAAATCTCCTACTAATATGGAGGACATGACCAGAGTTCCTTGTGCAAGTATAGTTGGCAAGTTAATGTATGCAATGGTTTGTACAAGGCCAAACATTTCCTAAGCAGTGGGAGTACTTAGCCAATTTGTGGGAATTCTAGGAAGACCGCATTGGGATGCTGTGAAAAGACTTTTTAGATATTTGAAAGGTACCTCTAAATACACTTTGTGCTATCATGGTAACTCAGTTAGGTCATAGAGATCCATCAACATTTGTGGTTATGTGGATTTTGATTGGGTGAGGGACATTGATAGCAAAAGATCCACCAGTGGATACATCTTCACATTTTTTGGTGGTGTAAATAGTTGGATGAGCAAGCAGCAAATTGTAGTTGCTTTATCTACTACAGGGATAGAGTATATGGAATTAACTCATGCTTGTCAAGAGGCTTTTAGCTTAAGCATTTGTGTTCTAATGTTGGGTTTAATGCAAGGCATATTCCTATCTATTGTGATAACCAGAGTGCCATTTGTTTGGTGAAAAACCCTACTTTCCATGCCAAGACAAAACATATTAATGTGCAGTATCACTTTGTTCGAGACATGGTGGAAGACGGAAAGGTTAATCTGAAAAAGGTTGATACTCTAACGAATGTTGCAAATGTGTTGACAAAGCCTATGAGCACAACTAAGTTCAAATGGTGTTCAAATTTGATGGGCCTTGGTTCCCATGATTCTTAGCAATTTTTAGTTCATTTGGAGGGCCAATAAATTCTTCGTCAAGTGGGAGAATGTTGAGAAGTAGTGCCTCAAATTATTGGCCTATATTGGCAATCAGGCATCGACATGTCGGCAGTCATGTGTTAAGTTGGTTAAGCTTTAGACTTGTTACCTAGTCTACTTTGGAGTATCGGCGATTAGAGTTCGATTGCTAAAATTTCTTAAATGTTGCAAAGTCTTCAACATCCCCGACCTCCAATAGCTCCAATGGTGCCTTGTTTCGACAGTCAAGTATCGACATATTGGAGATGTCAAGGGTTTGAGTGGAAAGTCTAGCAATGTTTTCTCGGTGCCTAATCCCTCGATGCTTCGATAGCTCCGAAGCTCTGATGAGCCGATAACAATGAAGAGTCAAGGTGACTTGGCGGTGATGTTATCTCGAAGACAAAAGGTCAATGTGTCAACACAGTCTTTTGTGGGCAGTTATATTTAAACCTGAATAGGTTCATCTACTTGGTGCATGTGGGATAATGAATATCTTGCGAGTGTCAAAGGAAGAACGGTTGAACTTCCAGTAACCAAATGGACAGAGTTTGATGAATATTTAAAAGACGTCTGAGAAATTTGTTGGGCGTAGAATGTTTGATTGTTCGGCAGTTGAATGGTAATCCGTGACTATATGCTATTGTAGCATTGTAATAGTACGATAGAGTTACTGTTGTGTAACTATAATCTATGTGAGGTGATCGGGTTGATGTTGTTGTGTGAAACTAAAAATTGATGTCGTGTTCAGGACTAATCTATAACTTTATTTTGAACCATTGTTTATTGATAATAAAGTGATATTTTCTTGGTGGTGGGTTTTTCTCCCATAAGGGTTTTCCCACATTAAATCTGGTGTCTATTATGTGCCTGTGCATTTGTCTATTCTGTAATTTCCTATTAAAAGTGCATCTTAATGTTTTGTAAATTAATTGAAAGCCACTTTTGTATTAAATCCTCTTTGAATTAGCATTAGGAAAGTTGTTCCACACTCTTGCTTTCCTTACAAGTTTCAACAACATGCATTAAACAGATTCAATAAACATAATCATTAAAAATCAAAGATAGAAGAAAAGACATGAACACAAAGATTTACGTGGGGAAAAACCTTTCGAGTAAAAAAACCCACCCTCCAAAAGCATAGATCCATTGTATTATGCAACAAAAAAATACCTAGTCACAATACAATTGCAAACTCTAAGCCTTTACATGGAGATTTACATCTTGTTCCATCTGGAGAAAATATGATGTAGCATAAGCCCTCTGAATCCAGTCTCCTCTCTCACCATTCCAATGCACTATGACATTACTTACGTACTTTACAAGCATTACAAGAGACTCATTTCATCTTCCAAACCAACCGAATGGTCACAAACAAACTTAACCAATTTTACTGCAATACTGCCAAGACCAACTTGAATAGTCACGATGTTGTGCCTAACCTTCATGACCTTTCTAGTTACCACCATACCACACAATACCACTCCACCACAATCATCTCCACTGACCATCGTGGGGTCATGGGCCACCACTATACCGTAACCTACCACCATATCGTAGATCCCCTCATTTGACTATTGCGGGGTCACATATTAGAACTCCTCCCCCACTACTACACACCTCCTCACATACTATCACGAGACAATGAGATATCCCACACTACCACAAGCCTCAAGCCTCATTCATTAGACTTCCATCAGTTATCAAGGATTGGAGATCATGCATACTCGATATTGCTTAGAGCTCAAGCAAGTAGACTAGAAACCACACCTCCAAACAATGAAGAATGAAGTCCTTTCACGGGTCAAGATTTGGGGTTTCTCAATACCCAATACCGCATACTTCACAAGTAAAGCATACAATGGAACTCTGAAGTTCAATTTTTGAAACCCTTCAAAAAATTTAAGTCTTTTTACCATGGAATTTGGTAAGCGATAAGCTCGAAGCCCAAATCTCAAAACTTGCGATGTAGAAGATTTTGACTCGGCTAAGTGTTTTATTGATTTCAAAGAGCCTTAAGTTGTAAGTTTGAGACACGTTTTCCTCAACATTCTCTCACTTGATGAAGAACTTACTAGCTCCCAATCAATGCTCAAAATCACTGTCACCCAAGACACCTACACCAACATCCAATATGTCCACCATCTTAGGTAGTAGTTCCAACCACCCTCCAAAGGAAGGGAATGGGCCATGGTGTATATGCACCAATCTAAAGGAAACAAGCATCAAATCCAACTAATAGAAAAGGCTACAAAGTACTTCCATCACTCCATTTTTCTCACAAGCTATACAAAAGCATCAACAACATCAACTTTAAAGCTTCAACCTAAACACAACCATGAAGACATCCTTCAGAAAACAAGATAGAAGATCAGTTAGAACAACAAACAGGAAACTGACTAATCCCATCCAACTAACCAACCCATGTGATTGGAAATAGCACCCATAACAAGTGCTAATCCACCCAATCACCCATACCTTGAAGGTATCCACATCAACAAACTCATGCCACCTACATAGCCAACCCATCAACTGCAAATACAAGCTCCATGTGCCAACCAATTGAAGAAGACCAAATACATCCAGGAATTCCCACTACATGGGTAATGTCAAATCTAAAAAGATCAAAGGTATAACAAATATACCAATCACAACACATAGAAAGTGTAGCCATGTAGTACCAAAGAACATCCACAATGATCTACAAATCTTGCAACCAACTACTGCAAGAAACATCTCTCTCAACAATGTTCCATAACTCTCTCATGTTCTCCATATTCGACAAAAGAAAGAGATAGAAGAACCTCCATGTCATCACCCAAGTGACAACACATGACTAAAAATTACTAGTTGTCACCATAGTTCCACATAGAAATCTCACATCTAAAGTCATATGAATATGAACATACAAGAAGAAGAACTAGACTAAAGAGAAAAATATGCAAATCATAAACATGTAGCATGCCCTTCTACATACACATCTAAATGCCAGCTGTGTCAAGTAAGATCTCCTTCACAACCCCAAGATAAAAGCTATAACAACATCCAAACATGTTCAACCTCAAGAGATCAAACATAATAGATGTATCATGTATCTACATGGATGTAAGCTTCTCAAAGAAGATCAAACTACTCCATTTCCCATCTCAAGAAATCAACCCACTACCATCCCCTATGATCATCATAAATGAAAATGCAAACCCAAGGATATAATAATGCTATCCATCTCTCACAATGAATCCTCCAAAACCATCTAATAGTAGCTCAAGTTCCATGTATATGAAAGAAATCATAAAGCACCTGACATAAACAATGGGCATTACCTATCAAGTGATAAGCTGTCGAGTAGACCAAGTGTGGGGAATGAGAATGCTCCTCCAAGATATGCAATCCTTCATTACTCATCCAATAGAAATCTCCTCATAGGTCTCTTTTGAACTCATGTCTAACCAAGGTGTAGGCTCCTTGGGATTTTTGTTGAGATCTCAACAAGAGTTACCATCTCAACAACACTTCTCTCATATTAAGAGAAATTCAGCCTCACCTCATTCTCCATGTATCCATGAGCACCTGCAAACAATCATTTCATGCTAAACTCCAAATGCATCATTGCACTATCATGAAGTTCACAAGCATATTACCAATGCATCCAAAACACAGAGAATCACCAAACCACTATCAAAGCTCCAATCATCTCAATCAAGAACTTATCATAACATCATGATCTTCCCATTCCCCTTAGGAGATCCCATGCTCCAAGTGAACATACCATGGTTTCAAGAGTAATGCATCATGCCAAAACTCTAATCACAATCAAGAGTATATCATGAAATAAAGCAAGCAAAATCTAAACCAACATCACCAGTCAAGCACCACCAACACCTCAACCAAAGACCCCTCTGAGATGCTACACATATTCTTCAAGTAGTTTCCATGTAAATGTGAAAGAACCCTTTTGTAGCAATATGATCTAAGAGCTCCTCCTAGTAACATCTATAACACTAAAGAAGATCACTCATCCAAAGTCACTACTAAAGCTCCCACTGAACTATGACAATCGAGCTCTCCAAGCATCATGACCAAACATCTCCTAATCTGAAAATACTCCAATTCCACACATCAACATGTCAATCTGACAGCAATACCAAGTGGCACCAAGATCTCCAAACCAAGAAAAAATACCATCACTATCAAAAACTTACACAAATTTGTGTATCCAAGATATTCATGACATCATACACATGCTGCAGGTCCCCATAACTAACTATCTAGGTACTCAACATCATCCATCCTCTCATCTCAAAGCAACTACACCAATGCACAAGTGACCATAGACAAGGCCAACTAACAATTTTGCATCAACACTTAATCAACCTCGTGGATATAGATAGTCCACTTATGAGTTATCCCACTGCAATCAATAAGATGTACACACCTACAAAACTACATAACTCATAGATCCAATCAATATAACATGCAAACCCACTATCGCACCAGAAACTACAAAACTGAGATCTCAAAGAGAATAATCATGTAGACAACATGACTCAAACACTAGATTAAGCTCAAATCTGATTTTCCAATTAAGTCCACAATGAGCACCATAGTCAAGGAATCCACCAAGCATCACCACATAAATGTTGAGTGACTAATCATGTACCAAAAATCCAATGCAGAGAAAGAATCGCACCTCCTCATACCATGCATGAAGCATGCATGCAAAACTACAACTATCTCATACTGTAACACCCCAAAAGCCAAGGTCTAGAAAATAGCTTAATTGTAGCTCCATAAAACCACAAGTTTCCTTGACCATGTAAAACCTACAAAACCATTGTGTTTGACAAAAACCCATGCGCATCCACACCCACTTCACATCTGGAAGACTCAAAAGTATGAAACAAAAAACACCATAACAGTTAAACTAGAATAATGGATTATCATAGATGAGCATAACAATAGATTTTTTTATGAAAATCTATAAAACCCTCATATCCAAGGAACATGAATCTGATCCATGCAAGTACAAAGCATCCACAAAAGGGAAAATTAGTTCAGGAACTTCAAGCCCATTTCAGGCCAACTCCACAACCACCAACATGCACATGCATCTGAGGGAGACAAGCTATTTCAAAAGCTTCTAGATCATCCAATGATCAACTCCATAGCCTACATGCAATTGATGTAACAAAAAATAATTCCTTCCAATACCAAGAAAAAATACCTAACATAACCACATTACTCCATAGCTAAAAAACAACCCAAGCTTCTCCATATCATCAAGGAGCCTCTCACACAAACACCCACTATGAAAGCTTTGTTGCAACACAACCAAAAAGAAAAAAATCCCACCCCATGCATAAGGATTATTCCACTGTCAACTACGAGCTCTAGATCACATCATTTCAATATGACCAACTCCATTTTCTTCCTCACCATCCTTCAAGTTGTGTGTTGTATCCTAAAACTAAAACAAAAAATCAAGAACTTCCACTCGCTAAAGGATCAATCTTCAGTTGATTCCTTCATATTTTCTCAAGCTTGCTAGACTAAGAAATCTCCATAGAAGGAACACCCAGAACTAGAAACACTAGGAATAAGAAAATCCTAGAAGACATCTCTGATACCAATTGAAGGGAAATTTGGTTCATCTCAGAAAGAGCATCCTAGATCAATAAGTATCTTCGATAACATTAATTTCTATAGATTTCCTCAAAAACACGTACTACTATGCCATAAAGTGGAATCAAACATAGTTTATTTCCCACCATTAATCCTTAGACGAAATTTCATGCAATTTTATATCATGCAATATCAACTAGTTCCAACAACATGCATAAACCAAATTCAATAAATAAAATCATTAAACATGAAAAATAGAATAGAAGACATGAACACAAATATTTACGTGGGGAAAACCTTTTCAGTTAAAAAACCCCACCCTCGAAAAGCATAGATCCATTGTAATATTCAACAAAAAATTACACAATTACAATACAATTGCAGGCTCTAAGCCTTTACATGGAGATTTACATCCTATTCCATCTAGAGAAAATTCGACAACATAACCCCTCTGAATCCATTCTCCTCTCTCACCATTCAAATGCACTACAACATTACAAAGTACTTTACAAGCATTACAAGAGACTCGTTGTTTCATCTTCCAAACCAACTGAATGGTCACAAACAAACTTAACCGATTTTACCACAATACCACCAAGACCAATTTGAACAGTTGTGATGTTGCGCCTAACCTTCATCACCTTTCCAGTTACCATCATACCACATGATACCAATCCACCGTAGTCATCTCCACTAACCATTGCAGGGTCACGAGCCACCACTATACCGTAGCCTACTGCCATACCATAGACCCCCTCATCTGACTATTATGGGGTTGTAGATTAGAATTCCTCTCGCACTACTGCACACCTCCTCATGGACTATCGCAGGATGGCGAGATATCCCGCACTACCATAAGCCTCAAGCCTCATTCATTGGACTATCTATCAGTTGTGGGGGATTAGGGATCCTACATACTCCATACTGCTTAGAGCTCAACCAAGTAGACCAACAACTACACCTCCGAATAGCGAAGAACGAAGTCCTTTCATGGGTCAGGATTTGGGGTTTCTCAATACCCAATACTATAGACTTTACAAGTAAAGCATACAATGAAACTTTGAAGTCCGATTGTTAAAACCCTTCAAATTTTCTAAGTCTTTACCATGGAATTTGGTAAGCGATAATCCCAAAGCTTGAACTCTAAAACCTATGATGTAGAATATTTTGATTCAACTAAGTGTTTTCTTGATTTTAGAGAGCCTTAACCAGTAATTTTGAGACACCTTTTTCTCAACACATATAAAAAGTGGCTTTTGAAGGCATTGCCCCTAAACCCCCACCATGGCACACGTCCCTCAGACCATAAGGTGGGTCCCCCCCTTGCAACTGCCCACTCTCAATAAATTAATTTGTTATAATTGCAAGATTGAGACACCTTTTTTTTAACAATCTCCTACTTGTCGAACACCTTACAATACCAATAGGAGGATCAATACCATGATTTAATTACTAGGGGTCAAGAGGCTCATAGATTCTTGTAGTGTCAAAAAATTTCACCCTTAACAATTTCAAATTATATTTCCCCCCCCCCAATTATTGAGCCTAATTGACCCCATAATGTCCTAAAATTATGTATTTTGGAGCCCATTTGTACCATTTTTCAATAAGTTGCAAAGCATTGAATAAATGCATCCAACCCATATATTTCCCAGGCCGACATTCAATGTCCTAGAAATTTGGGCTAGGACCCATACGCCCTTGGGAATATGGGTCTCCCTTCTTAGCCAGGACCCATTTTTTGGCATGTTGTTGGTGGCATTTTAACATTCAAATTTCAAATTTCAAGTGTCGACTTTTGGGATCTAATTTTCAAGAAATTGAATAAATTCCTATAAACACCTAGTCATTTCACCATTTGAAATCTAAGTGAAAGAATATAGCAATAGGTGAACATTGAGAGCATTCAAGAGCAAGTCAAGAGAAACATTTCAATGATCTATTACAACATTTCAAGATCTAAGCATCATGTCAAAGTGTGTGTGAGTTGATGATATGCTTGTAGCGGGGTCTAACATGGATCACATAAGGGAGTTAAAATAGCAGTTAGAAAATTCATTTGCTATGAAGGATTTGGTGGCAACAAAGCAAATCCTTGGTATGAAGATTATAAGAGATAGGAAAAATAGAAAATTGTTTTTATCTCAAGATTATTATGTTGAAAAGGTGTTACAAAGATTTCATATGGAGAATAAAAAAGCTGTCAGCACACCTTTTCCCAGTCATGTTAAATTGACTAAGGATATGTGTCCAAAGACAAAAGAGGAGGAAGAAAAAATTTCCAAGGTACCATATGCTTCAGCTGTAGGTAGTTTAATATATGCCATGGTATGCACAAGACCAGATATTGCACATGTTGTAGGAGTTGTTAGTAGGTATATGATTCATCCTAGAGTTGAGCATTGGAATGTGGTAAAATGGATTCTCAAGTATTTGAGAGGTACATCTAATAAATTTTTATGTTTTGGGGGCTCTAATACTAATTTAAAAGGCTATGTTGACTCAGATTTAGCAGGGGATATTGATACCAAGCGGAGTACCACAAGTTATGTATTTACAATTGATGGGACAACAGTGAGTTGTATTTCTTGGTTGCAAAAGGTGGTTGCTTTATCCACCACAGAGGTAGAGTATGTTGCTGCAAAAAAGGCACAAAAGGAGATGATATGGCTACAACTTTTCATGGAAGAGATGGGCAAACAACAAGCTAAAAATTACTTGTTTACAAACAACCAGAGTGCTACACATCTTGTAAATAATTTTTCCTTACACTCTAAAACCAAACACATATAGTTGAGATATCATTTCATTCGATTAGTATTGGAGGATGGATAGGTCAAGTTGGACAAGATACATACAAATTCCAATCTAGCAGATATGTTTACGAAGGCGGTGACAAGGGAGAAGCTGAGCTCCTCTTTAGTTTTAGTTGGCCTTCAAGGTTGAATTCAAGTATGACAAAGCAACAAGGTCCAAGGTGATTATTTCCAGTGGGAGCTGTAAGTGCAGCGGTGTCCTCTAGGATCAATCTCCAAGTGGGAGATTGTTTTTTGTGGATCTTGATCAGTCTCCAAGTGGGAGATTTTTGTGGTATGTGGTGACTGATCATGCTATACTATACACCTAACATGTAAAACCCTAATTCTAGAAGCTTCTAAAAAGTGTGTTATAAGCAGTTTGGATGGGGGTTGTAGTATGGCATTATTAGCAAGATTGTAATATGTTTTACACTGGATAATAAAATCATTGGATGGCTGTGGTTTTGTGGATGTAGCCCAAATTTGGTAAACCGCATTAAATTCTTTGTGTTGTCTTGTTTCTACTATAATTTTCTATGTGTTTTATTTCTATGTTTTATTGATCAAATCTGCATTTAATTGTTAGATATCTATTTTTTTAACCCTAATAGGCTAACCCATTTTGTAGGTATCCAAAGCATTCAAGCAAACAAGATTCAAGTCCTTGAGGTATTGTGTATGACTTTAGTCCTTGAAGGAAGCCATTGAAGGGTGGTGAGTTGTATCACTTTGTGATTTCATCATTCCTTCCTTCCAATTATCCATTTATCATTGATATTGGCATTGTGGAAGTGGAAAAACTTACATAGCGTTTGACTGAGGAAAGCCCCTAAAATGGCCCAACTCTTTGTGAATGTGAAGATCTTAGGTTGAAGAGGATTGAAGGAATATTGAAGATTAATTGTTTGTTGTTGCATCCAAAGCCCTACATCTTGTCGACAAATAAAAACTCACTTACAAAATTATTTGACAACATTCCGAAAAATTTGCATGAGGAAACAAAAGTCTCAAATCTGCCACCAAAGGACCCCAAAAGTTGAGCGAGACACCCCTACAAGGACTTAGGCACCCCTTGGTGACTATATCCCATAGTGGTTGAAACAATCTTTTCTAGGAAAGTACATATCACTTTGCACTTTCTGGATCCACCTACAAATTGATGTTTCTATCTGTCATTTTTTGGGATCTTGCAATTTACATAGTAGGGCACATAGTCTAATTAGGCTAATCATTCCAAATCATTTCCAATCCATTCCCATCCACCATCAAATGTAGAGCTAGGGTTGATTGTCTAATCTTCACAGTTGTAAGTCAATCTAATCACCTTGTCGATCTACATCTTAATGCAACTTGGAAAAAGGCCCCATGTTCTCCTAGGTTATTTGTAATAACATGATGGTCATTGGTGTGGTTTTCCTTGACTCTATGCTTGGGGGGAAAGGATAACTTGTTTTTGGTAGGAATGCATTCTTTTCAAGGATCCCCCTTCCCCTCTTTCTCCTTAAAATATGAACATAGCAAGTATGTTGACATTTTAAGGGGGGGCATATAGTTCCCAACTCATTGTTTGCATATGAAATGGTCCCTTCTTAGTGATGATAGAATAAATATCCTATGAAGTGTGACCTTTTCAATCAAAGTTTGGCCTTCTTGATCTATGTTAGTGTCTCCTTTGTGGTGATATTGGGCTTGATATCCCTCAGGAGTGTGACCTTTCTTAACATAGGATGTTCCCCTTGGTATTAATACTATGGCTAGTATTCTCTAAGGCATGAATTTATTTTTCCCCAACTTGTCCTCTCTTGGTGGTGATATCATGTGCAATATTCCCTAAGGTGTGACCTTTCATTGAGAAAAGCCTTTGTTATTTTTATAAACCATCTCTTGTGGGGTGTTGATATAACATCCCTTAAGCTTTTAGCTTTATCCTATTGCCATTTGTGCACCCCCTAAGGTTAGTTTTATGCACTCCCTAAGGGGAGTTTTGTGCACCTGTTAAGGTGAGTTTGGAATTTTTTCTTCACTTTGTTCATGAGAGTTGAACTTAGTGTGGTGTTGACATAACATTTTGATAATTTTTGTAGCACCAAGTATCAAGGTTATCAGGGAGTATAACTCTTGGTATGGTTATGGGTACACACCTAGTGAAAAATGATCCTCACTAGACCTAGAGTATGTTTCTCATTTTTCTACCTTGTTTTGGGGGCTAACCTAGTGAAAAGCGGCCCTCACTAGCTTGTGTGCTTTCCAATTTGTGATTCACCTAGTTTTCAGATTTTTTTATGGTGTGAGTCACGAATGCCATTTAACATGGAAACCTAGAATAACACAACTTGCTTGCCAGTGGAGCCATGATTTTCATAAGTGATTTTACATCCTTGTGAGAGAATTTAGATAACACATTCAATGGATGACATTTGGTATTTGAGATAATTTAGGACTGAGGTCTCTCTGCCTTACTGACTCTAATCCCTTTAGTACTAACCTTTTTTTGTTGTCTTTCAGGTGTCTTCTTCATGTTTACATCATATTGACATTGTTTTTGTTTTCATTTCTTCATCATCTTTATGTTCCATCATGCCATGTGTTTTCATCATTTATGCTTTGTGTTTTTCTGACATGTATGTTGTCTTGTTGCATATCATATATGTGTGTGTTCCTTTGTGCTTATTTTAGTTTTCCATGGGATCTTGGATCCTTGGGGCTTGAGCACTCCCCCCCTAGATCATTTGTCATCATATCTCTTCAACATTTAGACAATTGTACCCCTCTTGACCTATTTTTCTACTTTAGTGTGAGTATGAGCGTAAATTCATACTCTCACTAAAGTGGGGGCTAAATGTAGTGTCAAAAATTGTCACCCTTAATAATTTCACACTATGTTTTGTCCCCCCTAAATTATTGAGACTAATTGACCCCCTAATGTCCTAAAATTGTGTATTTTGAAGCCCATTTGTATTGTTTTTCAATAAACTACAAAGCATTGAATAAATGCATCCAACCCATATGTTATGGGCCTGATATTCAACATCCTAAAAAATATGCCAAGACCCATACGCCATTGGGCGTATGGGTCCCCCTTCTTAGCCAAGACCCATTTTTGGGCATGTTGGTGGAATTTTAACATTTAAATTCAAATTTCAAGTGTCAACTTTTGGGATCTAATTTTTAGGAAATTGAATAAATGCCTATAAATACCTAGTCATTTCACTATTTGAAATCTAAGTGAAAGAATCTAGCAAGTGGTGAACATTGAGAGCATTTAAGGGCAAGTCAAGAGAAACATTTTAGTGATTTATTACAACATGAAAACATTCAACAAACATCACACATCAAATTTCACTTCACAGTATGATAACAAGCACTTCTCAAATTAACTACCATAATTAACATTTAAGTTTGCTAATTTCATATACATTTATTTAATTCATGTATACATTGCAACATAATGTTTCATAATTCCAATGCTTAATATTTATTATTGCTGACCCTTATGTACCTCCTATTTGAGGACAAATAACATCATTAAGTTGGGGTAGGGGTAGCCAAAATCTCTTTATTGTTTTCAAAATTTCCTATCTATCATAAAGAAAATGATAGTTTCAAAGTAGAAATATCCAAAGTTGAGCGGAGGCTATTCAAGAACAGAGTAGCAGAATTAAGCATAGGTCATTCAAAAATAGAATACAACAAAAGAAATCAACATAATTGGTTGAAATATAATGGGAGAGGATATTGTGAGAAGAGAGCGCATAGCTCACAATTTTTTGTGAGAGGATAGGAAATGCAACCCCATCTTCTAGTAGGTAGGTTGGTTGGATTATTTTCTTAGACTTACAGAGTATAATGAGCTCATGACACAACAATTTACCAGTACTTTACAAAATGATGAAATTATTGTGAGGGGATTGAGGGTTGATGCCTCAGAAGAAGCCATAGCAGAGGTATCAAGACTAACAAGAATATCTAGAGAAAATTTGGATTCTTCATCACAAGGTATGAAACATCTTTCTTTACCTCGGCTCTAGGCCTTAGCCACTTCATTTATTATTAAATACTTGACTTATGATGGAAGACAATCACTGTTGTACATTGTACACTTTAAGCTCCTTATCCATCTCCACCATCAAAGAATAGTGAATGTTCCAATTTTTTTGTATAATTTTCTAAAGAGGATGTCATCTAAGTATAAAAGGAAAAGGAATTAGTCCACTTTTTTCCATTTTTGTTTGGTCACTTTACTTGTTAAAAAAAGTCTCATAATGCAATTCCCTAATATATCTTGGGAGGATTTTCTAGCCAATAACAATGTTAACAACATTATTCCAAAAAAAAAATACAAAAGAAAGGGGTGAAGAACAAGAAATGGAAGAACCTCCTATGGTTGTAGAAGATGGAAACATACCCTTTGGTTCCCCTAATGCAACACCTACTTGCAACATAAAGGAACCTGAAGAGCAGAAAATGAAGGAAACTCAACCTGCAACTTCTGTTGAGCAGCTCATAGCGAAAGAGGATATAGAAACCATAGCTTCTGCTAAAATCCCTTCTAAGCCAAAGAAAATAAAAAAGTGTGGCCTCTACTTTTGAACCTATGAAGAAAAAAAAAAGGCCTACACAATCAAGAAGGCGATCACATTTCCTGAGAAGGAAAGGGCTTGTGCAAGGGAAGGCTAAAATCCACAAGAAAATATTGTTATGATAGAAATTGATACAAATTCTGAGGAAAATATTCATAGTAGTGACATGAGAACACCAATTGTGTAGCCCTTGTATATGGGAAACACTTTTGAATTATATTTAGAAGATTTTTTATGGCCAAAAAGAATCTAACAAACCTCCAAGAATCCCTATTTTTGAAGAAGGGTTTGTGCATTCAATGGAGGTGGAAGAAGAAAAAAATTGGAAAAAAGAAAAACAATTCCTTTTGGAAGGAAGAAATACAAGAAAATAATAGCAAGAGGCCTTGCAGAGGATCAAAGGTCTAGAAAAGCAACTGAAAGTATACTAACAAAGGGACAGAGAGAGCGATACAAGAATCAGAGAATTAAAGGAAAAATTGCAGAAATTTATGCAAGGATCAAGATTAGAAGCATTGGCACAACTTGCTATAGTTGAAATAAGAAGAAGGGCCCAAAACCTTGAGAATCCAACTAAATATCCAAGAACCCCCACTATTCCAACTATGGTGACACTTGGCATTGAATTATGGAATAAAATGAGGGATTTTTCTTTGAAACAAAAGGACTGGGAAAAAGAGAAAATATAATTTCTATCCACACATGTTAGAGTGATTGAGAAGCAAGAAACATAGATCAAGAAATTGAGGGTAAAGATAGATAAATTGGCAAATAAAATAGTGCAATTGAAGAGGTGTAGACCTCCTACCAAGGTATACACTCTATTTTTGCAATAAAAATTTCTTTGTTTTTAATTTAGCCAAATAATCAGTGACCTCATTGCTATGAATTCATAAATATTATTTTTAGAAAATTTCCAATGGTCCACACCAAATATGCAAGATCAGTTGTGTGAATTTTATTTACACAACCTAATTCTTGCATGACACTGCATGGAACCCATTAATATTTGTGGGAGATTTTCAACTTAGGTATCTAGCTTCCTATATTAGGAATGAACATCGGAGGGTTCATCTAATGCAAGAATATCAGGAAAGAGAGAAATAACTCCCTCTACAATTAAGAGAAGAAGTGGTAG
This sequence comes from Sequoia sempervirens, assembly GCA_007258455.2. Lineage (NCBI taxonomy): Eukaryota > Viridiplantae > Streptophyta > Pinopsida > Cupressales > Cupressaceae > Sequoia > Sequoia sempervirens. The sequence goes on from VDFB02263989.1 coordinate 141,223, forward strand.
ACCCAAATGCAGTTGTGGACTAATGGATAGACCTCATAGAGAAGAGGGGAGTATCAACAAAAATAATGGAATGCAGAGAAAGAGATTACAAGAGGTTTAAGGAACAAGCAACAATGAAAATAAAAGAGGCACTCGACTTTACCTAGAGCGGATGGAAAGAGCTCACCCTAGAGCTTAAAAAGGAGCCTCATTTTGTTTTTGATTATGTGGTAGAAGTTGGAAGATCACACAAGTACATTACAACTACCTTGAAAAATGGAATTGCTTAGCTTCCTCTCACCTTTCATCTTCCTCTCCTCATGTTCCCTATAACACATTACACAGGAAGGAAGCAAGATGAAGGTGCAACAAAGAACAAAAGAGGGGAAAAGATCTTAGACCAACAAGGTTTCTATTTAAAGCAAGGGAAATGAGTGGTCAACATTGTGGATTATAAAGAGAATGCACTGCAGTATAACCTTTAGCCCTAAGCTTGCTTGAGAACAAGCAAGAACTTTATTTGGGGGGATTATAGGCTTCATAATTGGCTAGTTTCATATTATTGTTTCATACTTTTTATGATTTCTTTCTGCTAATCTTTAGGACATTACCAAGACCTTTTATACCTTTCATATACTTTTAAGCAGTTTTAAACATTTGGAATGGAAACGTGTTATATTAATCTGTGTACATATATGAACTCATGAATGTCTATGAAGTTTAGTAGGATTTTTTGTTTAATTTATGCTTGTTGATAATGAGAATGCCTTGGGAAATAAGACTAACATTTGCAACAAAGATATTTGTCAACCCGCAGCAACAAGCTTCTCAACCCTTAACATAAGGATTGTAGTTCATTGCAAAGAAGTCAACCATTTGGAGCATGAAACTTTCAAAGGAAGACGAAGGTGATCATTTATTAATCAGTTCGTGATTCACCTAGTATTACTCTTACCTGCCAATAAGAAAAACAAGAGAAGAAGTCCATTTTCAATAAGACTGGATTATGATAGAGTTGCTCTACTAAGCACATTTCTATTGTAAACGATTAAGTTTGTTGGGCATAGAATCCTTGTTTTATTTGTATACTCCTATTTCAATAATTATTATTTATTGTTTTAAGACTCAGTCCTCTTCATATTCTTGAGGAAGAGTTGACATATGTTATGTAGTTTTTTTCAGTTCATGAATAATGTGACTCCCTCACAAACCCTATATAGTTGGGTGCCCTATCAAGGAGGAGATCTAGTAGTAGCATTAGTATTAGAATACTAAAATATCATGTGTATTATTGAACAAGATTTCCAACAAATTTCTTGTTAGATTTTGTGTAATAGTTCTATGTTTAAAATGCAATAAAAGAGAGTCGATTTTGATAATATGTTTTGTTGAGTAAGTGATTAACAAAGTCTTGTGGAAGTAGCATCTCAAGCAAGGGACACTTGAGGTAATAATGAACCACTTCAATTTAAGTTATTAGATTATATTATGCATTGTGGATTTCATTGATACTTTCCAATTTATGTGATTATGAATAAATGTGCTACAATTCCTAAATTAGAATATATATATTAATGTTCTATTTCATACTCCAGAGGATAATTAAGTTAGGACACACTTCAGTGTAACAATTAATGGTTACAGTCTTAAGTATTAGGTGATCGTAGAAGAAGGTAGTTATTTGTATTCCTTTACCCTATTTTGAGAATTAGCAGTTTATTTAGATTTAAATCTTTTATTGCATTTGCATGTGTTTATTCACCTATACTCAGTTGATGTAGGATGTTTAGAATCCATGAATGCATATACATTGCCAACACTATCTGAAGTTTTATGACTCCCTAGTTGATGATTTAATGCTACCCTCTTGTGAATGATGAACTACTTAGGGATCCTCAGGTCCTCTGAGCCATGTGCATGACCAATAGCACCAAGTTAATTAGGCATTAGAGTTGGCTCCACAATGTTTTTGTAAAATAAATAGTAACACTAGATATCTTCTCACACACTTAACTCATCTCATTAAAACTCCAAAACTTCATACTCATCCATTTCTAGAATTGACAATAAGATTAGAAATGTTGAACATTTTTTTATAAAACCTTCAAACTACAAGTTATTATTAAATATATTGTGAAAACATCTTAGATGGCATTAAGAAAATTCAAAAGAATTTAAACTCTCATAAATATTTTAATAAACATGTATTTATGAAGCAATTAAAATTAAGTATAGCTAGGACATTTAGTTTCAAAACTATAAGTAGGATTATTTAAAAAAAAAGAAATGAAGCAAAAACATTTTCCTTTTCATGTAAAACAATCTAAGGTACATGGATATTTTGTTACTAAGTGCACTTATCCCCTTATGTTACAATTAATTTATTTGAGATTTATAAATACTCACGGTTGATACTCAATTAATGTTCAAGTGTTGCTATATTTTGTTATAAAATTATATGTTGATATCCACTTAGGTATTAGTGTTAACTACCTAGATATCCTTGATTATTTTAGCCAAGGGCAAGAGGGAATATCTAATAAGGCATCATCATCATCCAAGATTTATTCAAAATCAAGATCTAAGACACTTAGTTAGAGAGAGGTCTCACGCATTTCTTCTCGGCTTCAAGGGTATTGCAAACCCTTGCTTTAGTCTTCTCTAAGAAAACTAATTTGGGGTCTTCTAAACATTGTGCAACATACAAACAATTTATTCTACTAAATTTGGAGACTTCCCATTTTTCTCACACCTATACTTGCAAACTTCCCAACAAATTCCACTACTATGAATTTTTATTTTTATTTGAAGGAAATCTCATCAACTGACATCTCAAGAAGAATAACCTTGACATGAATTTTTTTCCTTTAAGAGAAAAAAATTAGTGGAAGGGTTTAAAAGTTATCCCCCATTAGCAATTTTTTGGGTTTCCTAGTGGTCTCTACCTTCTTTGGGTGAAATATAACATCCAACTATTCTAATCAACCCTATAAGAAAGCAATACCCCCTTATGTCACCATTAATTTTGCAGCTCCATATTAAATCTTTTTAACACATTTACAAGATCTTTCAAGGACCAAGGACTTGTGGGCCATAAGTTGTTGATCAAATTTCTTTGAACCATATCTAAGCATATATTCCTCTTATCTAGATAGTCATGAAATGATATCTTATGCATATTTTAGTCAACCTTGAATTCCCACAAACTAGCTTGGATTGAAGGAGCTTGTAACAAACCCCTAGACCAAGAGGGCTTGGATCAAACCCCTAATGTTACCAACAAAGACTTATGGATCAAATCTCAAAAAAAATTACACTAGGTATCTTAGATCCAAGACCCTATATTCATGAAAGGGTATACTTTACTCATATTACTCAACCTTGAATTTCTACTAGTTGGCTTAGATTGAACCCTAGTTTAAGGGGACTTGAGTCAAACCCTTAATATTATCAATGAACGTTCACAAATTAGATCAAGAAAATGATATAGTTTACCCTTATTATTCAACCTTAAATTTCCATGAAAGGACATATTTTGTCCATATTGCTCGACCTTGAATTTCCACCAATTGGCCTAGATTAAAAAACCTAATGTTATCAATGAAGTCTCATTTTTTATTTGATCCATGAACCTTCATTGACAATAGGAATTCAATCTCTAAGGCCAGGTTGGTGGAAATTTAAGTTTGATTAATATGGATAAAAGATACCCTTTAAATAAATTGAAATTTGAGTAATATGGGTAAACCACAAATTTTGTATAAGTCTTAATCTAATCAATGTGCCTTCATTGGTCACATTAGAGGTGTAACTCAAGCCCCCTTGATCTAGGGGATTACTCCAAGCTAGCTGGTGGAAAGTCAAGATTAAGTAATATCGGTAAAATATATCCTTTCATAGATATAGGGTCTTGGATAGAACCCCTGATGTTATCAATGATAGCTCATAAATCACATCAACATTTTACACCAACCAACAACCAACTAGCAGCAACACCATACGGTTGGTGTAAAGTTCTTGATCTAATATTTTTTCTTCAAGTGCACAACCGTCATTGATTATTCTTCATCTAATTCTCTAAGCATATAAGGAGGTCTCTAATTTCTATTTTGTAGGTAGAAGTGCCAAAATAATGGACCCAATCAATGTTTTACATAAAAAACTTTGAAGGGGTTTCAATAGAAGGTGGTTAAATTGAACCATGTCTTGTCATTATGCACCACGTGATGTCACAAATGCATTGACTAATTTCAATCAAACATAGGTGATTTTGGTGTGGTTTATTTTGTCATTTTTTATTTTGACCCATAATAGGACTCATATGTGCTTTAACTCAAACTTGTTATTGAGTAAATGACAACTAATCCAAAACATAAAGGAAAAAGGACATGGATACACAATTTTGACCATTATATGCCTTAACCTTTTATTTACATTGTATTTAGGCTTGTATGCTCCATCATAGTCACTCCAACCAATGTTGTGGGTCCTTTTTCGACATCTATAAATTGTCCCTCAAAGGTCTTGTTATTGTTCAATCTACCGAGTTAGCGATTGATATACCGATGCAGTGACTAAAACATAATAAGTGGTTAGTGATTGCACGAGGGTTTTTAAATAGTAAAATAAATGCCAAGAGAGTCATATTTTCAGCGAGCAAAGTAATATTTTAACAAACTTATTTACAATATATTTACACAGGAAAACCCCAAAACTCAAACGAACCCTCTGCAAACAACATCAAATTCAAGAAAATTTGCAAATATAATTTAGACTACACTTTTCTTTACTCTGTTCTTCTTCCACTGAAATCTAGCCACCGCTTTCTTGAGCGTCCAAGACGAAGCGCTTCTACGCTTTGGGAGCAAAGTTTGCTCTACCGATTGCTGCTCATAATTCAGCCCCGCGTTTCTTCGAATCGAGAAACTACGAAAGCATCCAGAAGTCTCTGGCTGCACAGAAGCGCTGCGGAGATTCGACCTCGGGACCACCGTCAATGCTCGGTTCAGCTGAAACGTAAAAGATCGCAATTCAAAGGAGTCGTACAGGGCGCTGTCACAGTCCCATATTTTGTCTTCGGATTTTGATATGGAATTGCGCAGGTTATACCAGGCCTGCGCTGCGGCTTTCTCGCTCGCCAAATTATCATCTTTTACTTCTTTCGCCATTGTTTTCTGTCTGAAACAAATCTGATTGTGTTTGGCTGTTTTAAAGCTATTTTCCGCGCTCCCTTGAGTATGGTCTGTTTACGCGTTGGTCTGTTTACACGTGGTATATGTTTTATGTGCGTGTTAGGTATCCCTTGCAGGGGGTAAGGTATGTACACCTCGTATTGTGGAGCACGAGTTAGGTGCCTCCCTCAATATTGGGAGTACGAGGAGTCCCATATTGCTGTAGGCCGTCTGTAGACCCAAAAACAGATTGCCGGGTATCGTGGACTATAAAATAATAATAATAATAATAATTGCTTCACGTTGAAGGCTTTGATAATGTGAATTTCATTTGTGGTTTAGAGATATGGGTCCCTAGTATTTCTTTTTCTATACAAGCCATGTATCGTATGGGAAAATGTATTTGTATGAGGAGGTGTAATAGTTTTGTTGATAGAAATTTATATGTAAGTTAATATGTTAAAAGAAGGTTTATTTTTTATTGTCTATATAAATTTATAACATAATTTTGAAATACATATTGTGTGTAACATTTGAGAAATATTTGTACTATATATTTGTCTATAGTGAACTGGAAAAATTTGTAACGATATTAATTATGAGGAATTTGTAGTCGATGATTCCCTTTGCTTGTATGAAATGAATTTGGAAAAAAAAATTTGGTTGTTCAGTTATTTCATTCCTATACATTGAAACTAAAAGTTAGTGGACTTGTATCATAAATTCATGGTTTGTTTTATGTAAAAGATGTAAATTGTAGAAAACAAAAAGTTTGTGTTAAGCAACAAAATTACAAGTGAGGAAATATAATATTGGTAACATGGGAAAATCACTTAATTTAGTAATATATGAATGTTAATCAGGCACTTGTACATCATGAAGTTGTGAATATATTAGGTTAGAATTTATTTTCATAAAGCATATACTATGAAGATGGTAACAAAAAGAATCGATTGAAATTTTTATCTAGAGAAGGTTGCATTGAAAGTTGCATACTTGAACTCATTATAATGAGTGTAGATGTAATCAAGACTTCCTTTTTCATGTATTAATCGAAGGAAAATAGTGTTTCCATATGAAGATCCTTTATTGATTTAACTTTAGATGTAGCTATAATAGTTAAGCCTTGTCTTTTTGTTTGTTGCTTTGTGGATGGTGTATGGTGAACCAAAGCTTGCTTGCACAATCTCTTAGAAGACCTTTTCACTGTCTCCTTCCTGGAACCTGATACCAATGGGTTCTTGTTGGGCTTGGATGATTAACCAAGTCCTATTCCAACTCTTCTCCAAGAGTTTTCCACTTGTGCTTTACCTTGGAAGACCAACACCTCTTTTGAAATTGGTATACTCTCTCTTGGACTTAGAGGAATCTAAGTACCAACATCACATACAATCTTGAACTGTTGCAGGGGAGCTAGAGGTACTGTAAACATTCCTTTCACATCCAATTAGATCCATTTAGGATGGTATTCAATCTTCACACTACCCGATTTTAAGAATTTGCCTTGGTGAGGCCTAATTCCTTGTAGCCCTTACCAGTCACCTTTTTTCTTTTCTTGCTTTAACTTGCCAAACAACCTAGCAAATAAACTTCATTTCCAGGCACCCTTTTTGAGCCTTTAAATGTTTCACAGGGTTCCAAACCTCTGTCTCCTACGTACAGTAGGTTCCTACAATCAAGGGTAAAAAGGGCTATTAGGCCTAATTCTTAGGGTTTCAATGATCTCTTCCTAATTTCCCACACAAATGGATTGGTTGAAGCTTCAATCCTTCTGGCATGTGAAGATCCTATCTTACCCTACCTGATACCATGCTTTTTCCGTACAGTACTTGTAACCCCTACCTATATTCTCCACTTTTTACCATCAAACTCCTAATCGGACTGTCCTAGCTCGCCTAGGGTTTGATTTTAAAAATGCTTGCTTGCCTTCCCATGACTCCTATTGCTAAATATTTACAGTTCATTGGCTCCCCTTCCATACCCAACTAATCTCAGGAAGATCCCGTGGTCAGAGTTTATGGGGGAGCCATGAAGACACTGACTGGACTGTACAAAACAAGAAAACTCTCTACAACCTCAACTTATGAATTCAAAGCAACTTGATTACAAAATGGAAGATACTCAAAACTATTGTATAAACAGAAATCTACTAACAAATCAACACTCCTAATTCATCTAATAGCACTGTCACACAAGAACATATGGTATATACAGAAAATGCAGAAAATTCTCTATTCCTTCAAACCAAAACTTGATTACAATGCATTCTAAATGCTTGTCTACGAGCCACCACACCTACATAGATGCCTTTGCCATGTTTCAAGGGAAGTTGATCGATCCCATACTCCTAATTTTTAGGGAATCCAAGACAACTAAGTTGCATGCAACCTAACAATTTTGTCATGCAACTTTGCAACATTCTTGCAACTTTGCCATCATCCTACATCTTAGGACCTCAATCTCCTTGATTCTGAGCCAACAACTCCCCTAATTGCCTCTTGGCATCTTCTAACAACTTAGATGTGTTTAGCACACATTCAATGCTTTACATTCCAACATAAGCTGTATAAGGCTAATTAAAGCAAAATTTAACAACAATGATTACACTAAGATGATTTTAGTCCTAGTGACTAACTCACCACACACAAGCAAGACCTTCTAGGGTCCAAAATAACCACACCATTACCCTAACTTGGCTAAGGTCAGGTACAAGCCAAAATTGAACATAACAAACTGGAGTTTAGCCTAGGTGCTCCTGCACCATCCTCCCCAAAACAAAAGATTTTAATCCACCCTTGGATTGAGCAAGTTGAGATCAATGCCCAACTTCTTGAACTCTGACTCTTTGATCCCAACTACATCAGCATCAGGTTGACCATGTCTTTTAATCAGATGTTCTTTGTATTCTTTGGTTCTAGTCCTCTTATAGACCCTAGTATCCAATACACTGTCAGCTTGTTTGACTGTAGTAAAGGGCAGTTTGAGTTCTTCCACATCTTGGATGACTTCATGGAGGGTCTAATCCATGTTGGAGGTGGACCTTTGTAATGAACTAGATCTGCAATGTTAAAAATAGGGGACAATCCACTATCATCTGGTAGTTGCACCTTGAAAGCATTGTTTCCATATTTCTCCAAGATAGGACAAGGACCTATCCTCTTCATTTGCAACTTATGAGGGACTCCTTTCTACAGTCTAGACTTGTTTAAATGCACCATCACCAAATCGCCAACATGGAACTGCACTTCTCTTCTATGCTCATCCACCTTGGTCTTATGCTTCATGGTATTTTCTGCCAATGTCTTCCTGACTATTTCATGAACCTCCTGCATTGCATAGGAAAAATTATCAGCATATCCACTTCCCTTGACTCCATCCTTTAACTCTCTCAACTCATAGATTCCTCTAGGATGTAGTCCATAGACAATCTCAAAAGGACTCTTCCCTGTTGATCTGTTTACAGTGTCATTGTAGGCATATTCAGCTTGCCCAATCAATTGATCCCATTGTTGACCATACTCCTTGGTCAAGCACCTTAAGAGATTTCCAAGAGTTCTATTAACCACTTCGGTCTGACCATCAGTTTGGGGATGGTATGCAAATCCATAAGATAAATTAGTGCCCAATCTTTGCCAAATAGTCTTCCAAAAATGACTCATGAACTTAGTGTCTCTGTCTGATACACTGATGATTGGTAATCCATGAATCCTTACTATCTCTTTGAAGAAAAGAGAGGCTATTTGACTGACATCATTGGTTGTTTTACATGGCACAAAGTGAGCCATTTTGCTGAATCTGTCCACAACCACATAAACACTGTCCATGCCTTGTCTTGTCTTGGGTAACCCAACTACAAAGTCCATACTCAAGCATTCCCATGGCCTAGTAGGAATAGGCAGTGGTTGGTATAGGCCGGCATTTGAAGAAATACCCTTGGCCTTTTGACACACCATACAACTCTCCACATACCTTCTAACATCTAGATTCATTTTTGGCCAATAGTAAAATCTTTGAACTAGTTCTTGAGTCTTTGTGATCCCAAAGTGACCACTCAATGCACCATTATGCTTTTCTTGTATCAGATTCTCTCTAATAGAACCTCTAGGAACACATAGCTGATACCCTTTAAATAAAAGATCACTTTGCAAAGTATATTCAACATATTTACTATGGAAGTGATTCTTGTATTCAGCACATACCTTATAGATGTCTGCAAAATCTTCATCATCTGCATATAGATCCTTAAAATGATCTATTCCCATGCTCTTCAACTGAATCTCTTGTATTGTGAGGACTCTTCTACTCAAGGCATCTGCCACCTTCTTGAGAACTCCTTTCTTGTGCTTGATATTGAAGGTGTAAGCTTGCAAGTACTCCACCCATTTCATGTGTCTGTGACTCAACTTCTCTTGTGAATTCAGGAAACTGAGTGCTTGGTTGTCTGAATACACTATGAATTCCTTGGGAAGCAAGTAGTGCCTCCATTTCCTTAGAGCTTGGACCAATGCATACATCTCAAGTTCATAAGAAGAATATTTCTTCTTGGCTTCATTTAACTTCTCAGAATGAAAAGCCACCGGTCTGCCCTCTTGACTGAGAACAACTCCAATAGCCACATTGCTTGCATCACACTCTATAGTGAATAGCTTTTCAAAGCTTGGCAACACCAAAACAGGTTGGGTAGCTATCTTTTCTTTCAACAACTCAAAAATTTTGTTAGCTTGCTCATTCCACTCAAACTTAGTCTTTATTCCTCCTTTAATGGTATCCAACATAGGAGCACAAATAGCACTAAACTGTCTTATAAACTTCCTATAGTATTGAGCAAGACCATGGGAGCTTCTTACCTCTATTGCTATCTTTGGAGTAGGCCAATTGAGGATGGCTTCCACTTTGCTGTTGTCCATCTTCAAGTTGCCATGTGATAGCACAAATCCAAGGTACACCAACTCTGTTTTGATGAACTCACACTTTTCCAAATTGATCTTCAACTTCTCCTCTTGCAGCCTCTTGAAAATCAACTCTATCTGTTGGAGGTGCTCTTCTCTTGTTTTGCTATAAATCAATATATCATCAAGATACACTACTACAAATTTGCCAATGTAGTCTTTGAGGATTTCATTCATGAGTCTCATGAATGTGGAGGGGGAATTAGACAATCCAAATGGCATAACTAGCCACTCATAGAGACCCTCATTGGTTCTGAAAGTTGTTTTCCACTTATCTCCCTCATGTATCCTAATTTGGTGATAACCACTCTTTAAATCTATCTTGGTATAGTACCTAGCTTCACCTAGACAATCCATGAGATCTTCAATCCTAGGGATAGGGAACCTATACTTGATGGTAATCTTATTTATGGCCCTGGAATCAGTGCAAAGCCTCCATTCTCCTCCCTTTTTAGGTGCTAAGATAGTGGGTACTGCACATGGACTAATACTTTTCCTAATGAGACCTTGGTCTAGGAGTTCTTGAATTTGCCTAGCTATTTCCTCATTTTGTTGAGGTGTCATCTTGTAAGCTGCTTTGTTTGGTAGGGTAGCTCCTGGTATCAAGTCTATCCTATGACTTATGGCTTTTTTGGGGGGTAATGTTGTTGGTTGACCACTACCTACAATGCCTTCATAGGTCTGCAACATTTCTTGTATCTCCTTAGGTAACAATGGTTTTTCAACTTCTTTCTCATTGCTTACCTCTCTTGGCCTTAACATCACTGCATAGCCAACTCCTTCTCCTTCTTCCAAGGCTTCTAGGAACTCTTTTTCACCAACCATGAGCAGTTTAGGACCTGCTGTCTGCACCTCTGTATCTTCTAGCAAAGACTAAATTTTGAAGGTTACCTTATCTTTCTTGAAAGTATAGGAGTTCTTTGCTCCATCATGCACAACTTGGCGATCAAATTGCCATGGTCTACCTAGGAGCAAGTGGCATGCATCCATAGGTAATACATCACACAAGACTTTTTCCTTGTACCTACTGATTGAGAACTCCACCCATGCTTGTTCATTCACCAAGACATGTTGACCTTTATTGAGCCATGTGACCTTGTAAGGATTGGTGTGGGGTATCCTTGTCAACTTCAGCTTGCTGACTGTCTCCTTTGACACAATATTGTCAGTAGACCCTGAGTCAATGATGACTCTACACACTTTTCCCATCATCTTACACTTTATCCTAAACAGGGACCTCATTTGACTTGGTTCTTCTTTAACTGGCTCCTTGATCAAAGTTCTCCTCATCATGAGGTTCTCACCTTCCTTTGAGTTTAATGGTACTTCAGGATGTTTATCTATTGTAGTTGTTTCATCATGAACCAGGTTAGTTCTCTTATCTCCTCCATGAGAAGTACTACCTTTCTCTGGACATCTATAGGTCGGGTGTCCCAATTGATTGTAGTGGTAACATTTCATGTTGGTGAAGTAGTTACCTCTTCCTTGTCCACCACTTCTTCCTCTGGAGTTGGGGCCTCTTCCTCTACCAACACTACTAGAGCTTCCCTCTTGCTGCTCAGAGTATCTGACTTCTCCTTGGACCCTTGGTTTTGAACTCCTTCCACCATAACCACCTCTTTGTCCTCTGTTTTCCTTTCCTTTACCTCTACTTTTGAGGTTTTGCTCTTGTTTCTTTTTGCCTTTCTCCTCTATCTTTAAGGCCATTTGATAGCATTGGCGGATGGTTTTGAAGTTAACTAGGCTCATGTCTTCTTGGATAGACCACTTAAGCCCATTCAAATACCTTGCTAGCTTGATGCTTTCATCTTCAAACACCTTTGATCTGAGGCACAATTTTTGAAACTCCTCGGTGTATGTTTGGACATCCATATATTTTTTCCTAAGATTGTGTCTTCTCCTATGCAACTGAACTTCATAGTCATCAGGTAGATAGGTCTGCCTTATTTTAGTTACCATTCCTCTCCATGTAACTATGGGACCCTTGCCTTCTTTCTCTCTTTTATTTTATACAAATTTCCACCATGTGAAAGCTGCTCCTCTCAACCTTGACTTGGCCACCTTTACTTTTTCAGCCTCTGTTATACCATCACATTCAAAGTGATTTTCAATACTCTCAATCCAGTCCACAACTGAATCAGGGTCCATTTGTCCACTGAATAGTGGCACTCCTTCCAAAGCTTTGCCACTTAAGAGCTGCAATGCCTTCAAGAATGGTTCTTCAGCAAGAACAAGGTCAGGTTTTGGAGCTTCCTCCTCCAAGTCCTCTTCTTTTTCCTTTGCTTCCTGCTCTTCCTTCTGTTCTATCTTATCCTTCACTTTGTCTGCCATTTCTTGGACTTCATCCAAGAGCTTCTCCATTCGAGACAACCTTTCTCTTAGCAGTTGGTTGTCCTCCTCTTGCTCTTCTACCTTCTTAGCTAACTCAGCATTAGTCACCATGGTTCTTTCCTCTGGTGTGTTCTCTCCTACCGACTCAGTGGGCTGCAACATCAATCACAAGCCTTGATCAAACAAAGGCTCTGATACCAATATGGTGTATGGTGAACCAAAGCTTGCTTGCACAATCTCTTAGAAGACCTTTTCACTGTCTCCTTCCTGGAACTTGATACCAATGGGTTCTTGTTGGGCTTGGATGATTAACCAAGTCCTGTTCCAACTCTTCTCCAAGAGTTTTCCACTTGTGCTTTACCTTGGAAGACCAACACCTCTTTTGAAATTGGTATACTCTCTCTTGGACTTAGAGGAATCTAAGTACCAACATCACATACAATCTTGAACTATTGTAGGGGAGCTAGAGGTACTGTAAACATGCCTTTCACATCCAATTAGATCCATTTAGGATGGTATTCAATCTTCACACTACTCGATTTCAAGAATTTGCCTTGGTGAGGCCTAATTCCTTGTAGCCCTTACCAGTCACCTTTTTGCTTTTCTTGCTTTAACTTGCCAAACAACCTAGCAAATAAACTTCATTTTTCAGGCACCCTTTTTGAGCCTTTAAATGTTTCATAGGGTTCCAAACCTCTGTCTCCTCCATACAGTAGGTTCCTACAATCAAGGGTAAAAAGGGCTATTAGGCCTAATTCTTAGGGTTTCAATGATCTCTTCCTAATTTCTCACACAAATGGATTGGTTGAAGCTTCAATCCTTCTGGCATGTGAAGATCCTATCTTACCCTACCTGATACCATGCTTTTTCTGTACATTACTTGTAACCCCTGCCTATATTCTCCACTTTTTACCATCAAACTCCTAACCGGACTGTACTAGCTCGCCTAGGGTTTGATTTTAAAAATGCTTGTTCACCTTCCCATGACTCCTATTGCTAAATATTTACAGTTCATTGGCTCCCCTTCCTTACCCAACTAATCTCAGGAAGATCCTGTGGTCAGAGTTTATGGGGGAACCATGAAGAGACTAACTGGGCTATACAAAACAAGAAAACTCTCTACAACCTCAACTTATGAATTCAAAGCAACTTGATTACAAAATGGAAGATACTCAAAACTATTGTATAAACAAAAATCTACTAACAAATCAACACTCCTAATTCATCTAATAACACTGTCACACAAGAACATACGGTATATACAGAAAATGCAGAAAATTCTCTATTCCTTCAAACCAAAACTTGATTACAATGCATTCTAACTGCTTGTCTACGAGCCACCACACCTTCATAGATGCCTTTTCCATGTTTCAAGGGAAGTTGATCGACCCCATACTCCTAATTTTTAGGGAATCCAAGACAACTAAGTTGCATGCAACCTAACAATGTTGTCATGCAACTTTGCAACTTTGCCATCATCCTACATCTTAGGACCTCAATCTCCTTGATTCTGAGCCAACAACTCCCCTAACTCCCTCTTGGCATCTTCTAACAACTTAGATATGTTTAGCACACATTTAATGCTTTACATTCCAACATAAGTTGTCTAAGGCTAATTAAAGCAAAATTTAACAACAATGATTACACTAAGATGATTTTAGTCCTAGTGACTAACTCATCACACACAAGCAAGACCTTCTAGGGTCCAAAATAAACACACCATTACCCTGACTTGGCTAAGGTCAGGTACAAGCCAAAATTGAACATAACAAACTAGAGTTTAGCCTAGGTGCTCCTACACCAGTGGAGTGTTAGTCCTTGGGATTATATATAGTAATTGCCCATGCCATGGATAGTGGTATTTTTTTACAATTACCTAGAGCTATGGGTGTCATAGGTATAATATTTGGGTCATCTTGGTTCCATGATGGACCATTATAATTATCAAATATCATAGTTTACAGAAGGATTCTTAAGAAATGTTTTCACCTTCCATAGATCAACTATTCTATTTTTTTCTAATCCCCTGAAATATTGAAAAGCATCTTGTCACCTTTTCAACAATTTGAATTTTTCACCAGGTTTCTTAATATAATTAATACTTATACATGATTCATCTATTGAAAAATCATCAAGGAATCCTTTCAAAAAATTTGACTCTGAGAAGGAATAAGATTCTTTTGTTCAATCTGATTCTTTTTGTTCAATTTCTTCTTGTTGCATTGGATTTTGCTTTTCCAATTTATGCATTGCTCTTTTTATAGCTTGTATTTCTTCTTTATAGCCTTCAATTTCTTTAACTCTTTTTTTCCTCTCTGTAATTATGTATTGTTTTGATTTTGAAGAGAAATCCAATTCTTCTATTTGAATTGAAGAGAAATCCAATTCTTCTATTTGAACTAAATTCTTTTCTAGTTGCTCAATTTTGCTTTCTAGTGCCTCAATATCAATAACTGAGTTCTTAATCAGTACTGATTTCCTCCGTTCATCAAGGTTTTCAAGTTGTTCCCAAGATGAATCAATCTCCCATTCAATGTTATTCAATTCCTTCTCCGAAGGACTTTCCTAACTTATTGTTCCTTGGTAAATCAGGTGGTTTAGTGCCAATTGTGTACACAATATCCAATACCTCCCCAAGAGACGCACTTACAAGCCCTACTTGAATCCACTTTTTTTTTGTTAACATGACTCATTGGCCTTTGCATAGCAATATTTCCTCATAAAATTGGTCAACATCATTATCAATACTTAATTTTATGTCTATTTTATTGCAACAGTGTGTGCAATTTGAGATTTTTTTGTGTCCCCATTAAGTTATTTGTAGAAAATAGGTGCATTAACTGGTCCAAATCTTTTTGTTCATTGTTTGATAATATTTTTTTTGTGTGGCTCATTAGTAATTCTCAATCTTTTTGAACTAATTATGCATTATGCATGTTTTGTAATGTTTGATGAAATTCTATTTGAATTTGAGTGTCACCTTATTGCTGAAAAATTATTTGTGATGTAATAACTATAGTGAATTGTTCCCATAATAATTTGGCATATGAGTTTGATGCATAGATAGGTTTGTCTATAATAGGTGGTAGTTGTGCCAAGTCACCTACAAGATGATAGATGTGCCACCAAAGCAAGGTGTTGTTGGTGGGGAAAAGCTTCACACAACCTAGTATCTATTTTCAATAGTAACTTTGGTTCTATGAAGCTCGTCTCATTGACTAGGAGGTATTTCAAGTGCTTCAAGTCTTCTTGAAACAATATTAGTGACTATCCCTTTAATGGTTGTATTTATTTTATTGGAACCTTAAAGGATAAACGTATGGTCGAGGCATGCATGTTGAATGTAATGATTCATGTAGGAGCAACAACAAGGAGCGGGTTATATTTTTTTATGCTAACCTCTAGAGTGCATTCTTGATGCATTGAATTAGATAGGATTTTCCTATACATGTTATTCCTTCTATGATCATATGCAATAGTTTCTTAAAGGAATTATCGTTATAGTGTTCTTTAATAATGATAAGTATTAGTTCTTGTTTGGGAGATAACATGGATATGGTGGATCATTCAACTCTACTATGCATTGGTCATCTTGTTTGTGCTTATGAAATGTTCTAATGTATCATGTAAATGTGGAGGTATAGTATGTTCATACCATTTGTTGATATTATCAAAATCATGTCTACTTTAATCATTTTAAGGGCATTTAGATTTCTACCACTAGCAAGGTCCATTTGTGATAGCAACTCCCATTTATCAATATCCTCATCCTCTTCATGGTTAACCTCTATATCAATTATGTGGTCAACATGCCACACATTATATTTATTTATATTCATTTCCTTCCACTTTGCAACAATATCATCTTTAATGAGATCTATATCAATGGAAATGCTATAGAAATACTTGTATAGAAGTAGCTCACTCAAAGAAAATGTTTCAAAATTTTCTAAATCCTCATTTGGAATAGTATATAATTGAGGAAAGACATTGAAAATTGCCTTGAATCTTTCCTATATTTCCACTTACACCATTTGCAATAAGAAGAAAATGAGAATGATCATGCAAATTCAATCAACATTATTGTTTCCATCTTAATAGGGGTAAGTGCATGGAAATGGTATACAAAGAACGAGTCAAAAGTGGCCACTATTTTTTTTGAAATCAACTAAACTTGAACTTGGATGATTAATTTGGGATGTATGCACTCAAAATTTAAATATATGACAAGAACTAGAATTGTAGTACTTTGCATCTAGTTTCTAAACTATTAAAAGTTTTAGAGAAATAGTTAAGATTACAAGGGTAAAATATTGTGCACACACAAAAGTGTTCTTGTTTTTCTCAATAGAACATAATATAGTTTATGGTGTGTGCCCCCTATTTTTCTTGTTGCATTTAGTAGTTAAAAAACCAATGGGGAGAAAATATAGTTAAGAGTGAGTATAGAGGTTGTATATTTTTTTATAATTTTTTATTGAATACTTTTTTTTGTGATTTTTTAAAAAAGATGCATCCTAAAAATTGTGTCATTGAGGATGCAAATCATTCAAAATTCCACAAAAATAATAAAAAATATAATATATTTTTTAATGTATAAAGAATGAAACATAGAATAATCCTATTTTTTAAATTTTTTGATAATGGATCAAAAATTATAAATAAAAATAATACAAGCCTTTCCATTATAATTAATGACACACCCATTTTTCATTACAAGCACAATAACATGATGTAAGTGGTACATCTCTTAGAGTTATAGTATACCTTCTTTATGAGTGGTTGTACCTCATAAATTCACATTAATAGTATAGAAAGAGATATCCATTAGCTTGACACTCCTTCTAAGAACTTATATCCCATCCCTCCTTACTGTGGAGTTTAGGTCTACACAAATGACTATTCCAATAACATCAACAAGATAATCATTGGTGATGCACATAATGCCATTAAGTGATGTGAAATAGAATTAATGTTTCAAAATTATACTTGGTCATCTTCAGAGAGAGAAAACACCATAACCTTTTATGTGTATTATGTTTAGGCCTGCATGCCCCATCATTAGCACTTCGACAAGTGATGTGAATCCTTTGTTAGCATCTATAAATGATTCCTTAAAGGTCGTGTTCTTGTTTAATCTATTGAGTTGACAATTTATCTTGTACCTATTGTGAATGTTGATGTGATTGAAGAAAGGACTTTGTCATCCTTTACTTGAACCCTTTTAAAGACTAACATTCATGTCCACTCCATCAAATGGACAACAATTAGTGGTATTTAAATCTTTTCAAGATTTGAGAGACTTGTCGATCATATGTTTCATATAATTTATGTTATCATTTTTTTTATTATCTAATAGTCTACTAATCACAAAATTGTATACTTAACTCTAACAAAATACTACAAATCTTCAAATTTTAAATTGAAACCAAAGATTCAACTAACTTTTGAAATGTTGAATAACTAAGATTAGAACCTTATGAAAATGCAATTCACTTATAAGCATAATCTCTCAAGGAGATACTCCATTTTGAGACTTGCTTGTAGACAAGATTTAAGACTGTGTACATGTGTGATAAGATATAATTTTGTCTCTTAATATAATTATTTTCTTTTAAGTACTAGTAGTACATAAAAGGGCTTTAACAGCCAATGCCTTGACTAGCTTATATCATGAGATAAGTCTCCTATATAAACATTTGATGCTTCTATCATGAGATAAGTCTCCTATATAAACAACTGATGCTTATATCATTAGATAAGTCTCTTATATAAACAACTGATGCATTGACTAAAACATTATAATTGATTAAAAGTATGAAGTTTACACAGTCCATGATAATAAGAAAATTTCTGGATTAAACTGTGTCAATTAATTAGTAATAGCATAAGAGTTTATTAATAGTAAAATAAATCTAAGAAATTCATACATTTTCAGGCAGTAAATTAATACTCTAACAAACTTCTTTACAATATATTTACACAGAAAAAGCCCAAACCTCAAATGAACCCTCTGCAAACAGCATCAAATTCAATCAAAGTTCAAATATGATTTAGACTACACTTTTCTTTACTCTGTTCTTCTTCCACTGAAATCCGGCGACCGCTTTCTTGAGCGACCAAGACGAAGCGCTTCTACGCTTTGGCAGCAAAGTTTGCTCTACCGATTCCTGCTCATAATTCAGCCCCGCGTTTCTTCGAAGCGAGAAACTACGAAAGCATCCAGAAGTCTCTGGTTGCACAGAAGCGCTGCGGGGACTCGATCTCGAGACCACCGTCAACGCTCGGTTCAACTGAAACGAAAAAGATCGCAATTCAAAGGAGTCGTACAGGGCGCTGTCACAGTCCCATATTTTGTCTTCGGACTTTGATATGGAATTGTGCAGGTTGTACCAGGCCTTTGCAGCGGCTTTCTCGCTCGCCAAATTATCATCTTTTACTTCTTTCGCCATTGTTTTTTTTTCTTGAAACAAATCTGATTGTGTCGGCTGTTCTTAAAGCTATTTTCCGAGCTCCCTTGACCGACTTCTTTAACGCGTTGGTGTGTTTTCACGTGGTATATATTTTATGTCCGCGTTTTCCCTTCCTCCACGTTGAAGGCTTTGATAATGTGAATTTCCATTTAGATATGTGTCCCTATAAAAAGTAGCTGTAAAATGACTCATTACCTAGTTGATTATAATTGTATACTATTTGTATAGTATTTGTTGATTTTAAGTTTAACATTTTTATTAATATAATATTATTAGTTGTGTCTTTAAAGTTGTTAGTATTGATCATGATTACTCATAATTGTATAAAATGGATTTTTTAAATGTAAGAAACAAAAAAATATGTGATCCCACACCAATATACTAATAAAACATGACTTAGTGCACAACTTTCAATCTAACTTTTCTTTAGGGACTTTTTGAACATCTAAAAAAGAGTGTTGATGTGGTATCATATTGATGATGTGACTTTGAAACCTTAATTATAAGTAGGGGACTTGCCAAATAAGCTATTGCAAAAAATTGGAAATAATTTGAAATTGTCACATATGATTTTGAGAGACATGAAGTTAGGGTGCTCAACCACTGGGTCCTCTCCTCTATTATGAAAGGAACTACCCACAAATTTACTAAGCAAGTTTTACTAAAAAACCTAAGTAATCAATTAACTAGAACCTTAAGGACATTCAAATCCCACACAAAAAACTTGATAAGCATATGTCAAACACAAATTTGGGTTTTTTTTACAATATGGTTGTCACCCTTTCAAGGCACTAGGTTAAGATTCAAGGACAATTGTGATTATTCTTTGAAAATCATTGGAGTACATATTAATTTTATAAAATATTATATTTATTTCATTATATATAAAGTTTAAATCAACGTGATTATTAATAATCATTATTTAGATTAAGGGGCAACATACAATATAATCATTCAATCAATCATCCTTAGTTATAATTGAGTTAGAAAGCTCACAAAACTTATAATAATGACGCTAATTATTAATAGTCATTATTTAGATTAAAGGGCAACATATAATATAATCATTCAATAAATCATCCTAAGTTATAATTGAGTTAAGAAAGCTCACAAGACTTATAATAATGACACTAAATACTCTGCATATTTCATATCCTATTGTAGCTTCAAAAAAAGGCTCAATAACTTGTGCATAAAAAAATTGTCATTAAGATGACTTTCTTTAACATTAATAATATTGAACACTTCAACTTAACCTCTAATGTTTTAATAATATTAAGCACTTCAACTTAACCTCTAATGTTTTAATAATATTGAGCACTTCAACTTAACGTCTAATGTTTTAATAACATTGAGCACTTCCAACAAATCATGCTCATCACCAATAATCAAATCTGCAACTTCCTCATACAAATTCTCATGGAAATTGGAACTTTCCATGTCTCCACCTTCAACTTGTTTAATCTCCATTTCATCACTCAATTCAAACAAATTAGAATCAAAATATGCATTATTTACCTCATTTGTTTTCACTGTCCCAATTTCTGTCATCATTTATCACTGTCATATCCATATCTTCATGGTATTCTATCAAGTCTCCTACAAGCAACTTGTTTATTTTCTCCATCTTCTCTTTCCATAGGAGATCATCATCTTCTTCATCCACTCATTCATCATACTGAGGCTTGTCAAACTTTGTCATCTCCGTCTTCTTGAGAACATTGCTCTTCCATGATTTTTACGCTTGCTTGAAGAAACTTTTGATCTTTTTATATGTCCATGCCAATGAATGTCTCTTCTTTTGTTTCATCTTCTCTTTTCAAAGTAACCATCCTTTACTTCCTCCTTTTTTGAACAATCACCTTTAGAGGCCACTTCACCTTCTTTCTCATTGGCCAATACCCAACATTTCCTTGGTATACTTTATCAAGATACTGCCGCAATACAAGATTAATACATCTTTCAAACTCTACCATATCTCTTTCAAACTTTGATCTTATCTTATTGACTGTCATCTTCTCCTTCTGAGTTTGTTGTTGCATCTTGCTATCTCTTTTCTTTTCTTGACTTCTTCTCATGATACCTCACCCAGGTTTTCTTTCCTCTTCCTCACTACCTAGTCTTTTGGCATCCAAGTTCTTCACTTTAGCCTGCCAAATTGCAATACACAAACTTTCAAAACTTCCTTTGCCTAGATCTTTGGGCTTTGATACCAAAAATGATGCATAGCAGGGGTAGACACTCTCAATATGACATTACCAATACATACTCATTCCATGGTTTCATTGAAGGCAACAACTCAAACACTTTAGTACACCTTGTCACCATTTAGGAGACAACCTAATGAGCATTCAAGGATGGGAAACACATCAACATGCATAGACATTATGGAACAAGGGACAACAATGTTTCATTACTTTCCAACACATTTTTTGACTCACAAAACCTCTTGAACCAAACACTTATTTTCATCAATACACCACACAACAATGGCTTCATTCAAATAATGGCTTGTACTCAACAATGCAAATGAAAAAAATCAAAAACAAAGAAGAAAATAGAGTGAACATAATGCTCTTTATTTTCTCAGACTTGTTTCAACATAACATAAAGGTTCTCAAACTTGTGTAATACACCGTTCCCAACTTATGGTTTCTTGTCACAAGGCACACACAAACCCCATCACTCAATCAACGTAAGGAATAACTTGTTCATTGCATCCTTGGTTTGCACTAACTTTCAACAACATGACACAACAAATATTAGATCATACTTCATGAGATAATGCAAGGAACTTTTCAAACAATCATCATGGAGGGTTTTAGGACTATCCCAATGAGGAAATTAAAACTGACTGTCAAGAATAACTTTCACAAAACAAATAATGAAGCAAATCGCTTCAATGGGATTGAAGATAACATAGTTACATAATGTTTCTCCAATTTTAATCAAGATCCAACGGTGGAAAAGAAAGTTACATGGCATTTTTCCCAAAATGGGAACCCTAGTTAGGGTTTAGACCTATCCTCACAAAAATGGTCATAAATTATTCAAATCTCCATGAAAATGATCCAAACAAAATAATTGAGAGCTAGAAACATATATTCTTCCATTCCAATTATTTTCATCCCAATATCGTACACTACATGACCATACTAGCATGTTTTTAGACTGCAAATTCTAGAAAGCATTGTTAGAATAGGGCAACCTTCACCAAAATGGCCATATCTCACACAAAACTCAATGAAATTTAATGAAACAAAAAGAATTGTAAACTAGAAACAAATGTCTTTCCATCCATATATTATATTCCTTGATACGAGGTTGTACCATGCCATACAATGCACAACTTCAACCTAAAAACAATGTAAGACTCAGAAAATACACAAAAAATTAAGGTTTGCATTCATAAAACTTCAAAAACAATGTCTCCAACCCCCAATTCGAGTTTTGGAGGGTTTCCTTATACATTCCCACCCAATCCCAACTATTTTGTAATGGTTTCTTGATTTGCATGTAACCGTTTCTTGATTTTTTGACACCTTTCCAAAGTTGCATGACAACTTTTACAATTTTACACCAAAGATCCTATAACACTCCAAAATGAACCAATATGATTCCAAATGGTCATAAATGACCTTATTTACATCAATCATATCAAAACAAGACAAAACCCAAAATTGATTAATATGTGCATGAGGGTGCCCCTGCACTACATGTAAAGTGACTTATGTGTGTATGTCAAACATATTATTAGTCACCTTAATAATGTTCCTCAAAACCATAATTCACATTCCTTTCAAAAACCTTAAGCGGATAGTAATTGCACACCACATGGATTTGAAACCCTCCACTTCTAGTAAATCATTGTATAGATAGATAATTTGTTTAGTTCATTTTTCATTCACCCCATCAAGATACATTAACACTATTTTCTATGGATTTGTTATATGTTAAGGGTCATATCCTTAATTAAGCCTACATATTCCTAGAAAATATCACTAATTATTATATTCATTAAATTATGGGTGAAAGCACAATATTGTGCACCCTATTTTTCAATGTTACTAAGCCAACAAAATTAGTATTTTTTAACATTTAGTATATGCTATCAATTATACTAAATAAACTATCAAGAATTTAAGATTGATGTAAATTAATGGTTTGTGACACTCTCTCTTTATAATTCAATTTATATATATTTTTTAATTTCAAAAAAATAATTTCTAACATTTTTGGTTAGTTTTTAGTAAATTTATTTTTATATCTCTATTATTTTACAATCAACGACATTTTATCATAACATGTAACTTTTACTACAAATAAAGATTTTCACAATTTCTTTGAAATGGGTCATTAATTTCAATATTTGGTGTATGAATATGCTTTGGTAATCTTTATTGAATATTATATTTATTATTAATTTTTTAATTGATAATAACAAAAAATTACACCTACATTTTATCATAGTATATTGTTTTATGAAACAAGGACATCAATACAAAGACCAAGACAACTTTTTGAAAATTTTGAACAAAGTTTTTAATTTTTCCTAATGTCTCAAATAAAATATTTATTTCTTGTAATGGACCTATGTTGCTTAGAAAATTTTAAAATATCTAATATTAAATATATTTTTTGTAAATCTAATTTTAAAAAGTATGTACATGTTAAATATTATCTTTGAATGATTTTGTTTGATCCTTACATATACAACATCCATTTCACTATTTTGACCTCTAGAATTGCAACATGTAGATATGAGGGGAAGATGTTGCCATGGGGGCACCATATAATTAAGTTCAATCTAAGCCTCTTCAATCTAAGGGGATTCAATAAAGTCATCTTAGATTGAAGGTGCTTAGATCTAATTGGGATCCTCCCTCACTTCTATCACTCTTCCTTATCCTCCCACCTAGTGGGTTAGATTGAACCCCTAATGCAATTTTATAAACCACAAGTACTACCTCATTTGTATTTGCACCAAATTTAAGTTGCATTTTTAACCAAAGCAATAAGAAACAAAAAGGAATGAATGAGTAATCCCAATGATCATATCCTACATCAAAGTAAATTTAATTAAACATACAAAGAAATGTGGGATATTAAAGTGCAAAGAAAGGTATGCCTTTATATTCTCTACTTGATATTTTAGTTATTTTAAGTAATTTCATTGTTGTATTAGAAAAAAATAGCATATTATTTCGCATACAACAAATTCACTGCTAACAATTCACTGACAGAAAATTCACTGCCAACAATTCACCGTGGGAAAATTCACCGCCATGACAATTCACCATACGAAAAATTAATTGCATGTATTTTTGGCAGTTAATTTCCCATGGCGGTGAATTGTTGGTGGCGGTGAATTTTTTCGCGATGAATTGTTGATAGTGAATTTTTCGTCGATGAATTGCTGACGGTGAATTTTCCTAGAGCCATATTATTTAGGTAAATTAGGTTTATCTTTTTTAGATCATTTATTGATAGTTGGTACCCCTTACATGTTGTGAGGATACTATTCTATCTAATTCTCTCCCAGTGGAGATACTACTAGACTTACAATTTAAAATATGGGGATACTACACTCCACCCTTCAACTTGTTTCAATCTCCCCCTTTTTCACTCATCTAACTTCTCTCATATGAGACTATTGCTTGAATTCTTCACTCTAGTTGTTCCATCTCCTATGGGACTACTAGTGCACTCCTCCACTTTCTTCTACTCCTACATTCCTTAATATCCTATGGGACTACCAGTTTTCCTTCTACTCTTCTCTACCATCTTCTTTCTATGAAACTATCACTTTTCTCCTCCCCCTCTTAATTCTCTACACTATCTCCTTCCTATAATAATACTACTATGCTCTTCTATCTTTTCTCCTACGTCACATACAATCTTACTTCTTGCTTTCAATACTAGTGAGGATACTAATCTAGCATGCCCTCTAGCACTAAGATGTTTGTTGGAGAGGTTTGAACCCTGACAACCAAGTGGCCCTACCACTTGACTATAATTTTTTTAACAACTATAATATTTTTTATTAAATTATGCTATATATTTAATTATATGCCACCATTTATTTTCTAATTTACATAAATAATCAATTATATTTGTTTCATATATTTATCATTTTTAATTATTATTTAGCTAGTTAATTTTTTTTATTTTATATAATTTTTAAAGTATACTCTAACTATCATGTGGCCAATAAAATAAATAGTTTTTCTTCTTAATCCCCTTCCTCTTAAACCACCTCTATAGTATGTACCAAACTCAACATTTGAAAATATTATCCTCTTGTAACCTAGGAAGTGATGTTTAAGAGGTATATTTAAGGGCTATGAGGGTTGAAGTGATAAAGAGATTGTGAAAAACATTTATAAATATTTTTTCTTCATATTCTTCTCTTCTTTTAGATTTTTATCCGAATGGATTCTCTCTAGTCTCTTTTTCTTCCAGTGATATGCAATTTTTGGCTAAGCTAAATTCCCCATAAAAGTGTCTAGCAAAGTGAATAAGGATTAAAATCCAATACCTAGGCCTTAAGATAAAATTGAAACCTTCAATATCATGGGGTAAAACTACAAAAATGTGTCACATTTATGTAAAGGCAACAACCAACATTGATCCAATTTTTAAACTTGAATCACTAAAAAGTGGCATTTATGTTTTAAATTTTGAAATGATGTAAACTAATTAAATGTGCATTTTTTTAGTATATTTTTATGTTTGTATTTTTTGAAAAAATTAAAAAAATATTTGAATATAGTTTTTTTATAAATTAACACTATAATTTAGGGGAAAACCTCCAATTGCCATTCATGATCCAATTGTTGTTTACTCCTTGTTCACCTGACCCCCCAATAACCGTTTACATTTTAGTCATTACATTGTTTTAATTATGCCAATAAAAATTTACAAATTACACCAATATATGTTCACTACTGAATGTGTAGTTGACCAAAAAAATTAAAACACATTGAAAACTATTGAAAACATCTTAAATTTTTGTGGTTTTTTATTGGTTGTCTAAATGAATAGGTACTGCAGAAGTGGTAAAGACGTAAGGGATAGAGGTTTAAAAACACCCTTTTTGAGCACCTTTCGCTTTACAGGTTCCACAAGGCACATTTTAAATACCCAGACGCCAAATTTTTCTTTTTAAGGTCCTAACTCGCTTACGAAGAAGCCCGATTTTTTTTTTTGAAATCGGACCTATTTTTCACTCTGCACGAATGCATGAAGTTAACCCTGATGGCTACTGGTACGTTTCCCCTAGTTGTTGATAAGATACTGAAAAATGAAGTTACATGAGATGTCGATCTTTATATAGTAACTTTTTTTTTTCAAATTTTTTGTCTGTATTTATAACTTGAAACTTTAGTGCATGGATATATTTTTTTCCAATTTTGATATATATATTTAAAAATAAATATTAAAATGTGTGTGAATTAAAACACAATTGTTTCCATTTGACGTTAACTTTCATATTAACAATTTATCTAAAATAGAAAAAAGTTATACCATCTTGATATAGATTACTTTATCTAATGCATTATATATTTCCAAAAAAAATTATAAGTTTTAATATTTTTTCTTGAAATGATAATCAACCTTTTTTTTTTGTCGATAACCTACTTTTAGTAAAAATAAAAAAATAAAATTTAAATAATAATTGATGCAGGAGCATCCAACGATGTAGGGTAATCTTGCATCACCCAAAAGAAATGTTTTCTTTATTTTCTTTAGTTGTTTTGAGTCCCATGATGGCACTTAAGGGGCATAAGATTGTCATGTGTCAAAAATAGTGAAAATCGGGCACTTAGTATTTTTAGTAAGTCAGCCTAAACAGGCTCATATGGACTTGAAAATTTACCCAAAGAAGCATAGCTGAAAAACATTTATGGTCGTAAAAGAATCACTTCAATACCCTGCATGGTTTGGGAGAAATTAAATTTTTTCGTCCCGAGAAATTTCTCCAATGCAGCTTCAAATTCAAATATAAAACCTTAGAGTACCCAAAACAGCTCAAAAAGTGGTCGAACCAACCTACGATCCATTTCTATGTTGTAGAACTCATCGAGAGTTTTCCAACAATATGAAATAATAGCAAATTAGACACCCAGATCAAAATTTATGGCCCCATGAAGTTGACCCTCTAAAATGTGAATCTCATTAAAATTTCTTCCTAGGCTAGAAATCAAACGATGGGACTTTTGGCACCAAAACAAAAAGGGGAAATTTTAACTTTCTAGAACATTCTAGAAATTTATTAGGGAAAATAAAAAGGGATAAGTGGGGTTGTAGAAGGTGGCCCTGATAGTGTAGATTGTGGCTCCAAATAGTAGGATTTTCTTTTCAAAGTTGATTTTGTTGTAATGAATCAAGCTCATGAGGTTGTAGCATGTAAGCTTTGAATCTATAATTTCATTTTCTAAAAATAATTGAAAGTGAGTCATTTTTTTTGTCTCGCATCTTCTATGTTGGTATCTATTGTTGTGATTTATGTGGGTTTTGGGCGGTGTGGCCCTCATCAAGTGGTATCAGAGTAGGAGTTCATGGGCATGTAACAAAGCGTCGAATGTGAGGCAGTTGCAATAGGACCTATGAGTGTGGGTTGAGTTCAAGATGCATCCAAGGCTTGCCCAGTATGGTAGAGGTAGAGGTCGAGGTGGTGGAAGAGATCCACCTAGAGATGAAATCAAAGCCCTTAGAAGGAAATTAGAAACCTTGCAACAAGAGGTTCGAAGAAGAGATGTGCAACGAGACAAAGATGAGAGTGAAGATGAAATGGAAGAGGAAGAGTAGGATCTAATGGATCCTGGAGAAAGAAGATTGTTGTGAGCAATCTCAAGCATTGGGAAGAGACCTAAAATGGAGGCTTCAACTTTTAGTGGAAATTTGAATCCTGAAGAATTGATTGATTGGATCAATGACATGGAGGAATTTTTCAAGTTTGAGGAGATTGAAGATCCTCACAGAGTGAGGTTTGCGAAGACAAAATTAAAAGGTCACGCCAATATATGGTGGAAAGAGGTCCAATTAGAAAGAGGAAGACAAGGGAAAGATAAAATTTCTAGATGGGATAGAATGGTGTCAAAATTGAAGAAACAATTTTATTCTAGTTGATTACGAATTGGAGATGCTCAAGAAGATCCGGTGCTTGAGGCAAGGAACAAGGATAGTGAAAGAATACACAGAGGAATTTCACAAGGTCCTGATTTAGACAAGACATTCTAAGGTGAATAAGGAGAAAGTTTCTCGTTATATTAACGGGTTGAAGCCAAGCATATAGGAAGCATTGGCACTAGCAAGAATGACCACCATTGAGGATGTTTACTAGTTTTCTCTAAGGTTGAAGAGTGGATGAACAAGAGGTTTGACAATAAAAAATGAGGAGGAGACCGTGGAGGAAAGACCAGTGGATGGTCATATGGAGGTCGAAATGAAGATCAAAAGAAGGGTGAAGGTGCTAGTAGTAGCTAGAACTAGAAAGGAGATAACACCTACAGTCCTCATGATTAGAACAATGAAAACCAAAGAGGAAGAGGAAGATCTAGATGAGGACCAGGAAGAGGAGGATTTTGTGGAACCTATTTCTAGTGTGGAGAAGAAGGACATAGAGCCTATGAGTGTCCTCAACATCAAGGAAAGACAAATAGAAGACCCGAGGGTAATACACGAGTTGCACATGTAGATGAAGATGGTGAGTCTTCCCATTCTGAGGATGCAGAAAGAGGAGAGGTTCTTGTTGCTAGAAGGGACTTGTTGAATGAGGAGAAGGAACCGACTCAAAGGAAGAATTTGTTTCGCACTAGACGTAAGTGTGAAGGTAAAGTTTGCAATGCTATTATTGATGGGGGCAATACTGAAAACCTTATTTCAAAAGAAATGGTTAGTAAGTTGTGGTTGGAGAGAAGAAGGCATCCAAACCCATATTGGATTGCTTGGTTGTAGAAGGACCGTAAAGCCTTGGTAAATGAACAATGTTTAGTAAAGTTCAAGATTGGAAATTACCATGATGAGGTATTGTGTGATATTATGCCTATGGATGTTTCTCATTTGTTGTTAGGAAGACTGTGGCAGTTTGATTGGTGAGAAGCACATGATGGACATGCCAACACCTATTCTTTAACAAAGGATGGAGTTCGTCATAAGTTGAAGCCATTGAAAGAGGAAAAGGAAAAGGTATGCAATAATGCAAGAATTTGTTTGGTTGATGGAAAAAAGTTCCTAGAAGGTATGAGGCATGAGCATATGTGTTTTGCATTGATCCCTAGAATTGATAAAGAAGATACTACTGAGGTACCTATAGAGGTTTCAGATTTGTTGAATGAGTTTCAAGCTATTATTTTTTATAACGTACCTAAAGGTTTTCCTCTAGTGAGAAAGATTAGTCATCAAATGGACTTGATTCCTGGAGTTGGTTTTCCAAATAAGGCAACTCATCTTATGACTCCAGCTGAGAGTGAAGAGTTGAACAAACAAGTGCAAGAGTTGTTGCAAAAGGGATTGATCAGAGAGAGTTTGAGTCCATGTGCAATACCTGTAGTACTAGCACCAAATAAGGATGGGGAATGGTAGATGTGTACAGACTCTAGAGCCATCAACAAGATCACCATCAAGTATAGATTTCCCTTGCCAAGGATGGATGACATTATGGATTGTTTGAGTGGAGCCAAGTACTTCACGAAGATAGATTTGAAGAGTGGATATCACTAGATCCATATTAGAGAAGGAGATGAATGGAAGAAAACCTTTAAAACCAAGGAGGGCTTGTACGAGTGGTTAGTCATGCCTTTTGGGCTAACCAATGCACCAAGCACATTTATGTGGCTTATAAATGAGGTATTAAAAGAATTTTTAGTAAAAATTATTATTGTTTATTTGGATGATATTTTGGTTTTCAGTAAGACATTGGAGGAGCACCTGATGCATATCCAAAAGGTTTTTGAGAAGCTAAGGGAGGAGAAGTTGATTAATTTGAAGAAATGTAGTTTTGTGAAGAGAGAGTTGGTGTATCTAGGATTTGTTGTCTCAACAGAGGATCTTAAAATGACTCCAAAGAAGGTGAAAGCTATCATTGAATGACCTACCCCAAGGAATGTTACAGAGGTAAGATCATTTCATGGTCTAGCAAGTTTTTACATAAAGTTTATTAAGAATTTTAGTAGTATTTTTGCACCTATAACTAAAGTGATGAGAGATGATAGAAAAGAGTTTAAGTGGAATATAGGAATAGCCAAAAATTTTGATATGTTGAAGAAGAAAGTTACAAAGCAACATGTTTTGGCACTTACAAATTTCAATAAGGTCTTTCAAGTAGATTGTGATGCTAGTGGCACTGCCATAGGAGTTGTTTTGAGTCAAGAAGGTAAAGCATGTTACCTATTTTAGTGAGAAGTTAAATGATGCTAAGAAGAAATATTTTTTCTATGATCAAGAGTTTTATGCTATAGTTCAGGCTTTGAAGAAATGGAAACACTATTTTTTTCCAAAAGAATTTGTTTTATATACTAATCACCAGGCTTTGTAGTATCTTAATAGTCAAGGAAAGTTGAATCAAAGGCACTTAAAATGGGTTGAGTTTTTGTAGAGTTATACCTTTGTTTTGAAGCACGAGAGCGGAAGGTCAAACAAAGTTGCAGATGCCTTGAGTAGAAGGAAAAATTTGTTGATAGGAATGAATATAGAGGTTGTTGGATTCAATGAACTCAAGAGTTTCTATCCAAAATATCTAGACTTTATAGAAGCTTGGAAGACTTGTTTGGAACCTGTTACATTGGATAGGATGAGATGGTTGGATTTCTTAATCAAACATGGGATGATTTTAGAGGAATCCAATTGTGCATTCCAAGGAGTTCTATGAGAGAGAATTTAATCAAGGAGAAGATAAGTGGAGGATTGGCTGGACATTTTTGTCAAGATAAGACCATTGCTCTTGTCAGTGAGAATTATTATTGGCCACAATTACAACAAGATGTGAAGAAGTTTGTAAAAAGTTGCAGAGTATGTCAGATGGGGAAAGGAACACGTCAGAATACTGGATTGTATTAGCGATTACCTGTACCTAAGAGGCCATGGGAGGATATTAACATGGATTTTGTTCTTAGATTGCCAAGGATACAGAGAGGGCATGATTCCATATTTGTGGTGGTGGATATATTTTCAAAGATGACACATTTCATTCCATGTCATAAGACCAGTGATGTTGTTCATGTTGCAGAGTTGGTTTTCATAGAGGTGGTGAGGCTACATGGTCTACCAAAGAGTATAGTCTCAGACAAAGATACCTAATTTGTTGGTTATTTCTGGAGGACATTATGGAAGAAGTTGAAGACAAATTTGAAGTTTAGTTATGCACACCATCCATAGACTGATGGAGAAACAAAGGTGGTGAATAGGAGTTTGGGCAACCTGCTAAGATGCTTAGTTGGAGATAAGCCCAAGGGATGGGATTTGATTATACCATAGGAAAAATTTGCTTACAACAATTTTGTCAATAGGAGCACTGGTAAATTACCATTCTAGATTGTCTATGGGAGTAGTCCAAGAACTAATTTTGAATTGAGAAATATGGATAAGGGGGAGAAGAGTAGTGTTGAGGTTGAAGATTTTGCTGAGCACCTAAAGAATTTGCAAGAAGAAGTGAAGAAACATATCAATACAATGAACTCGCAATATAAGGCTCAAGCATATTAGAAAAGGAGGTATAAGGAGTTCCAAGTAGGAGATGAAGTCATGGTTCATGTTAGCTCTCAAAAACACAGGTTTGAACCATGAGGGTGACCCCATAATAGTGGTCTACAATTGTTGGCCAAACTAGACACTGAATTTTTTTTTTTTTAACTAAATCTTCACTTTCGGGCACCTATAGCGGCTATCCGTGAGGAATTTCAAGATGATGCAAACTAGAGTTTTGTGAAATTTTTTCTATAGATTCTAATTTTTATTTTTTCAAAAATTTTGGAATCAAATTGCACTTCTTTTCCATCTCCCTCAAAACAAGTTTTTTTCAGAAAACAACATTTTTTAAAAAGTGACACTCACTGTATAACACAACTTTTTTTCCATTTAATTATAATTCTTTCAAATTTAGATTTGTAACTCTGATATCTAGTGCTTCCACTTGGTTAGATAGTTTTGTATTGAATATTTTTTCTTTAATCAAGTTTCGAATTCAAACCAATTATAATTCAAACATAGCGCGACCGTATAATGCATAACTTTTTTTGTATGTATCGAAATTCATTTTTTTTATTTTTTGGATCAAGGACTTCAATATATGGTGCACTAATATATATATATTTTTTTTTAATAATCTACTATTTTTCCACATGTGCAGAATAGAGAGCTTGATTTTTGGTGAAAAACCTGCATTCAAGAGAAATAAAAAATAAATATAATAATAAAATTAAATTTATTTAAAATTGTACTTTTTGGGAAGCTCATAATAAGGACTACATACTTGCAAAAAATAAATTTTAAATCAATTCATTTGATCCCCCAAAAGGTAAATCAAAAGTGGTTTTTTATCAGCATTTTGATAGGTGTAAAGGAGACTCTGTTATAGGTATGGTTTAAAACTAGTGGGATTCTATCAAAGGGGATTTGATTTAAGGTAGTTTAATCAAAACCTCTTCAATTGGAATTCTTTAAATGGAACCTTTTAAGGCTTAAATCATTATATTTTCTAAAAATATGTGATTTAAGCAAAAATCAGTTCCTCCCAAAAATTGTAAACCAGCTTTGTGTGATCACCCCCTTCTTCTCTTTAAGTTCTACTAGACCTAGGTGGGTATAACTATTTGAATAAAGTGGACTTGACCTTTGTTCATTTCATAAAGCAATTTACCCACACTAGCAAATGGGGGTGGATAAATGAGTTTTATTCTGATATAAATTGTATAAGCAATATCAAGGAAAAATATAATGTGTTCATATGATAAAATAAATGAAACTAAAAATGAAATGGTAGAGACTAGTGCCTTATTGGGTGTACGGAGTCAAATGAAACTCTAAAATGAGTAACTTCTTTCTGGCAAAAACTCAAATTGTTTGACATATAGGTTTAAGTTTATAACTTGTATAAACATGCAAGAATGTGATTACCAAGCTCTTCTTAATGATCCAAATGAGATTCCCTAATTACTATGATTGACTAAAAGGATTTAATCTCTCCTTGAAAGAACCAATTAATCCAACCATACAGATACAACAAGTGTGCACTGATAAACTAAAAAATTATCCTTGATATATTAGTTTAAATAATTAGAAAACATCAACCTTGGAGACAACTTCAACAATACTTTCAATTAACACAACAAACAAGTAATACCAGAAAAATGTCACCACATCAAATGAATTCAATTGAAATCTCCACTATTTCAAACATGCATCATAGTCTCAAAATTGTAACATTTTGTGATCTACTGTATTTTTTGTTCACTATCTGCTTCTCTGTCAAAAATGGGTATTTATATATTGGCCACATGAAAATTTGCATCCATTTGTATTCACATTTGCGGCGATCCATTTGTTCGGGCCTTTATCAACGTTTGCTAAACACCTGCTGAGACGTCCTGCAATCATATCGATGTTCAATGTCTCTTCGACTACCACATATCACATATCACTTTGATGTACTGCAGTCTCATCGATGTTCTGACTCTCATCGATAGTCTATCTGTATCTTCACTTCTATCACCAAGTTGTCTTGTAGTTATATCGATGTTATGATTCTTCCCGACAGTCACTTAGATCTCAAGTGTATCGCTATGACTCTTGCCGATGACACCTATCATTGTGACTTTGGGGATTGGGCAGATGTTCCTCTGCATACTTTGTGCTTTGTTGAGATATCTCCTTCAGTCTATTTGTTGATCGCCGAGACATAAAAATTCTCCTACTGATGAAGCAACACTCGGTATGACCTTCATAGCTCTTGTCGATGACGCCTGTCTTGCTGAATCCATCTTGTCCAAATATACTGCCAAGTCCTTTACCAATGAAATCCCATCGATGTGACATAAAGGGTTGGCAAGACTCCCTGACTTTATCCTGATGACAACGATGGAATCTACCATTGCTTTATCAGCACGACTGAATGAATGCTCTGGGATGTTACACCGACTGCTCAAGTCTGGACAATATAGTTCTTTGTGCTTCATCGATATGACACATATAGGCTCATTACGACTTATACTGATGACCATTTTCTTGCCAATAGAACCCTCTAGTCATTGAGACAACAAACTGTGTCTACCCGATGTGTATTACCAAATGAAATTTTATCGGTAAGACAATCTTGATCTCTTGTCGATAGATTGCAAAAAGACATACATTAATATAAAATAATCTTTTGGGATAGGTGAGACCTACACCATGTTATGCCGATATGATCTATACATCCAAATGCTCAAGGACAGGTCAATTCTATGGGACCAAATGATAAAATATGGGCAAAAATGTTATGCAAAGCAGATTTTTGTACTCATGGTATAGACTTCTTAGGAAACTTAGGGGTACAAACAACTGTAAAATTTTAAAAAATTTACAGTTCCAACAGTGGCTCCATCTAAGGATGAATGATTGTGAGATCATTGCAAGGATCCAGATATCTGGGTGAGCAGACCAAACTTTCAAGGTGATGGACTAGTGAGCAGGATAGAATGAATGGAAATGGAGATGTACATTACCCTATACTAACGTACATGGAAAGATTTATTTAATGAAGGAATGTCAGGATTTTCCATGTACTAGCAATTCTTGTTCCTTTTTATTTCCTAAACTACTATGTATGGAGAAAATTTTTGAGAGGATTTTCAAGAGTTGTCCATGCATTGGCAACCTTTAATCCTATGTATTCCTTTGGCAACAAAATCAAACCTCATTTCAGTAAATGATGGCTCAATGCCACCCAAAAGAAAGGCCCATACTTTCCTCTGTCATAAATTTTATTCTAATTTGAACTCAGTTAACTTCTCTTGAAAGTATTCATGTCATCCTCCTTGCTACTCTTGCTATCATAAAGATACTTGCAACTCTTTCCCCCATTCCGATCTGGGTCCTGCATCATGAAATGATATCCCTGCTGATTTGAAAACTGAAAACATTCTTTATTCATCATATAACTGAGATTAATCTGCATAAGAAATTTGCAATCATAATGCAACCAAGGAATACAACTTTCATGTACATGAGGAGGGAAAAAATAAAGATCATCTTTGTCACTCATCTCAAGATTCGAATGCTTCTCACGCAAATCTAAATGCTTTGTCATATCAACACTGTTTGAGATAAATAAATCTAAAACATTTTGCACATCTTCCATATCACCATTTGACACTAAAATATGATTTATATCCTCAATATCATGCATATCTGAACCAATCAAGGCTAGACTCCTTTCATCCTTAGTATGCAAATAAATGTCTTCTCCACATGAGTTAGAAATTTCTAAATCACATATCTCTTCTTGAATGGATATAGATTTTTGATCAACTTAAAAGGTTTCTCCATCATTTCAAGAAATGCACTAGGAGTCATATGAATCATTGCACAAAGAACTTTCACTGTCAAAACAAATGTAGGTTGGACACAAGACTTCGAAATCATCTTCATGTGCACATCTCTGGTATTCAAGAGTTAGCATATCTGAAATTTACTCACTACTGAGTGAACACGTTTCTTCTTCTATATCTTCCATTATTTCTCCCACCTCCTGATCAAATGTGTCTTCATGGTATTCAACTACAGCTGGAGGAATTATTTGTTCACTATCAAATGGACTTGCATTGTCCATTGCTTCTTCCTCTTGATCACCACAAGAACTGCAAGAATCACCTTGTTGTAAATCAGAATCCACAGGTTCATCTTCACAATCTGAATGTTTATTAGATCCCTCATAACATGTACTACTTTCCTTGTCACAATCTATTATGCAAGAGAGATCTCTTGTATCTTCATCTTCATCATGCAGGCTATCATATGAATCATTTTGACTTACACATGTCTCATCTTCTATTAGATGCATCGTCTGATCAATGTCTCTGTCTTCATCAATGATGTCACCATCGTCTTCATACTTTTTCCTATCTACAATATTAGTCCATTCATCTAGTTGATCAAGAGAAACTAGTATCCATGATTCAGGCCAATAAATTGGGTTTGGCTCATATACTTTCATGAACTACTGAATGATCTCAAACCTACTAGGTGGGAAATTAATAGGTATTTTCCTACAAATATCTACCATTCTATAGAGCAAAGAGCGCCCAGATTCTCCTCTATATCTCCTTATGTCAAGAAAGGCATCCAAAATATTTTTGAAATATTCATCTTTTTTCTTCACAGATTGTTGATTTTGATATGTACCCTATTGCATATTTTGACTGACATTTCCAAGTGCCCTAGAATTGTGTTGCATTTGATATTGATCATATTGATAATCTTGATAGCTTACCAATCTTTGTCCAGGAGGGACTGGATAAACATTTACTTGCTTTGATGGCTATGGTGAATAAATATCTTGTTGTGAATAAAGTGCATTACCTTCATTGTGAAAATTCCCAATTGTATTATGAGGCGCTTGATGGGTCCAATGCCTGCCTGCATTTGTGTATTCATTCTTATTGCAAAATTCTCTTGAATGTAACAATTGCTGGTTCAATTGTAGTGTTTCTTTGTTCAATTGTAGTGTTTCTTTCTCCAATTGCAGTCGTTGCTTTTTCAATTCTTTAATTTCTCTTATCAACTGCTACCTTCTAAAATATTCTTTTGTTCCATACACAAATTGTCTATCCATTCTTCATCAAGTTTTTACTAGAGTCGCCACCTAATTTTCCAAAAGTTAGGAAAATGATTCTTTTGAAATTATTTTTGATTTTCTCCCTAGCGGAATCACTTTTTCTAAAACTTCTCAAATTATGAATCTTTCTTCAATGACTCTAGATGATGATCTTCAACCAGATATCCTACAATGATTCCCTAGCAAAGTCACCAATTTGTTAGCTCTCAAAAAAACAAGTTTGAACCATGAGAGGTTGCCAAGCTCTCATAATGTTTCAAGGTAACAGACAAGGCCAAATGATTTGAACCTTCTTCTCTTTAGGTGCTGCTAGACCTAGGCGAGTATACCTATTTGAATAAATCGGACTTGACCTTTGTTCATTTCCTAAAGAAATTTACCCACATTGGCAAATGGGAGTGGATAATTGAGTTTTATTCTGATATAAATTGTATAAGCAATATCAAGGAAAAAATATAATGT
Organism: Sequoia sempervirens; assembly: GCA_007258455.2. Taxonomy (NCBI): domain Eukaryota; kingdom Viridiplantae; phylum Streptophyta; class Pinopsida; order Cupressales; family Cupressaceae; genus Sequoia; species Sequoia sempervirens. Next base: position 178,400 of record VDFB02263989.1, read on the forward strand.
GTTCATATGATAAAATAAATGAAACTAAAAATGAAATGGTAGAGACTAGTGCCTTATTGGGTGTATAGAGTCAAATGAAAATCTGAAATGAGCAACTTCTTTCTGGCAGAAACTCAAATTGTTTGACATATAGGTTTAAGTTTATAACTTGTATAAACATGCAGGAATGTGATTACCAAGCTCTTCTTAATGATCCAAATGAGATTCCCTAATTACTATGATTGACTAAAAGGATTTAATCTCTCCTTGAAAGAACCAATTAATCCAACCATATAGATACAACAAGTGTGCACTAATAAACTGAAAAATATCCTTGATATATTAGTTTAAATAATTAGAAAACATCAACCTTGGAGACAACTTCAGCAATACTTTCAATTAACACAACAAATAATTGATACCAGAAAAATGTCACCACATCAAATGAATTCAATTGAATTCTCCAATGTTTCAAACATGCATCATAGTCTCAAAATTGTATTAACATTTTGTGATCTATTGTATTTTTTGTTCGCTATCTGCTTCTCTATCAAAAATGGATATTTATATATTGGCCACATGAAAATTCATGTCCATTCGTATTCACATCTATGGCGATCCATTTGTTTGGGCCTTTACCAACGTTCGCTAAACACCCTCTGAGATGTCATGCAGTCATACCGATGTTCAATGTCGCTTCGACTACCACAAATCACATATCGCTTTGATGTCCTATAATCTCATTGATGTTCTGAGTCTCACCGATAGCCTATCTGTATCTTTGCTTCTACCACCAAGTTGTCTTGTAGTTATACCGATGTTATGAGTCTTCCCGACAGTCACTTTGATCTCAAGTGTATCACTATGACTCTCGCCGATGACACCTATCATTGTGACTTTTAGGGTCGGGTAGATGTTCCTCTGCATACTTTGTGCTTTGTCAAGATATCTCCTTTGGTCTATTTGCTGATTGCCGAGACATAACAATTCTCCTGCCGATGAAGCAACACTCGGTATGACCTTCATAGCTCTCGCCGATGACGCCTGTCTTGCCGAATCCATCCTGTCCAAATATACCGCCAAGTCCTTTACCAATGAAATTTTGCTGATGTGACATAAGGGGTCGGCAAGACTCCCTGACTTCATCCTGATGACAATGACGGAATCTACCATTTCTTTATCGGCACGACTGAATGAATGCTCTGGGATGTTACACCAACCGCTCAAGTCTGGCCGATATAGTTCTTTGTGCTTCATCGGTATGACACATATAGGCTTGTTATGACTTATATCGATGACCATTGTCTTGCCGATAGAATCTTCTGGTTGCTGAGACAACAAACTGTGTTTGCCCGATGTGTATTACCAAATGAAATTTTATCGGTAAGACAATCCTGATCTCTTGCCGATAGACTACAGAAAGACATATTTTAATATAAAATAATCTTTTGGGATTGGTGAGACCTGCACCATGTTAAGTCGATATGATCTATACATCCAAATGCTCAAGGACAGGTGAATTCTATGGGACCAAATGATAAAATATGGGAAAAAATGCTATGCAAAGCAGATTTTTGTACTCATGGTATGGACTTCTTGGGAAAATTAGGGGTACAAACAACTGTAAAATTTTCAAAATTTTATAGTTCCAATAGTTCATTTGTGAAAGGAAAGGTTTCCAGTTGGTACATACAACAAGTTAAAGATGAAGAAATTTAGACCATGCAAGATCCTGAAGAAGCATGATTCTGAAAATGCTTATGAGGTAGAGTTGCCTAGTGGAATAAACATTTTTCCTATGTTCAACATTGCTGATTTGACAAAGTATCATGAAGTTGATATAGAGGAGGGTTTGATAAAAGAACAGTGGAAAATTCTAGCACCTACTTCAGAGAAGGAAGAGATAGAAGAAATCTTGGAAATTCATGTGGGTAGAAGCACAAGAAACAAGCAATATGTAGAGTACTTGGTACAAAATGGAGAGGAAGGTCTGCTGAAGATTCATCACTATTATCTGAGGCTGAGATTATCAATCTTGGTTTCCCTCTAACTCCTAAGAAGTGACAGGGTCACTTTTCAAATTACCCTAGGTGTCTAATGCAGGAGCATCCATTGATGTAGGGAAATCTTGCATCACCCAAAAAAATTGTTTTCTTTATTTTATTCAGTTGTTTTGAGTCCCATGATGGCACTTAAGGGGTATAAGACTGTCAAGCGTCAAAATAGTGAAAATTAGGCAGTTACTATTTTTAGTAAGTCAGCCTAAACGAGCTCGTATAGACTTGAAAATTTACCCAAATGAACAGAGCTGAAAAACATTTTCGGCTGTGAAGGAATCACCTCAATAGCCTACATGGTTTGGGAGAAATTAAATTTTTCATTTTGAGAAATTTCTCCAATGCAACTTCAAATTCATATTTGAAACTTTAGAGGACCTGAAATAGCTCAAAAAGTGGTTGAACCGACCTATGGTTTATCTTTGTGTTGTAGAGCTCGTTGAGAGCTTTCCAACAATATGTAATAATAGCAAATCAGACACTCAAATCAAAAGTTATGGCCCCGTGAAGTTGACCCTTTAAAAAGTGAATTTCATTAAAATTTCTTCCTAGGCCAGAAATCAAACGATGGGACTTTTGGCAACAAAAAAAAAGGGGGAAATTTTATCTTTCTAGCACATTCTAGGGCGGTTATTAGGGAAAATAAAAAGGGATAAGTGGGGGTTGTAGAAGGTGGCCCTGATAGTGCAGATTGTGGCTCCAAATAGTAGGATTTTCTTTTCAAAATTCATTTTGTTGTAATGAATCAAGCTCATGAGGCTGTAGCATGTAAGCTTTGAATGTGTAATTTCATTTTCTAAAAATAATTAAAAGTGAGTCATTTTTTTGTCTCACATTTTCTGTGTTGGTATCTATTGTTGTGATTTCTGTTGGTTTTGGGTGATGTGGTTCTCATCAATAATTAAACTATTTTTAAATATTTTTGAAAACTACACTCATGGATCTGCAAAAGGGTATTTTTATATTAAAAAAAAAATTATTTACATGAGTAGGAGTTGTTGAAACATCAAGTTTCTTAGATAATTTTTTTTTTGGGTAAATTAGCCTCAAAGTGGTACTACATATGCATTTAGCTAATAATTTTAGTTGGAAAAGTTGTGGACATACCTAACTTAGCTAGATAGAATCTTAATAGATCATATGTTTGACCAAAATTGATTTTTAGTTAGAAATACTAAAATTCACTTGTGCTAATAAGTTGACCGAGAGTGTGATACAACTTTGTATTTTTATCCCATGTCTTTCGATGACACTCTGCTCTCCTAGAACACTATCCTATCATGTCCATCTTTATTTTTGTCTACCACAAAAAAAAAAAAAAAGATTGTAGAAAAATTCTACACCTATATAAGAGGAAAGAAATGTGGAGAAAATATAATCAAACTATTTAAGGAAGAAAATTACATAAAAATATTCACCACGTAACACAATGTTTATCTTGGTAAAACCCTTTTAAGAAAAAAATTAGCCTACAAAACTTGAACCAAATATATTTCTACAACACCAATATAGTTAAAATATAAATATAGGCTCTAACCTTCACCATAAATTACACCAACAAATAGATCTAGAGTGACCCCAATAGCATAACAATACTTGAAAATACAACTATGAAACCTCTATCTTAAGCCCCCAATAAATAGAAGAAGAATAAACTAAAAACTATTTGTGGTTAACCAAAACCATGGAAAAATCTCATGATCTAAAAATGGTACCCAAACCAAGGGCTCAAATTCCAATTTCCTACTCCAAAATTCTTCCAATTACTATTTTAGAAGACGTTTTTACATTTTCATAAGCTATTATAACTCTATCATAACCCACTCCCCAAGTTGAACACAACATTTTATCTTCTTTATCTCTATTGAACAAATATGATCTATGGTGCATCATAAGATGCATTATAAAATGGTCAACAATTCAAGTGAAAAAATCCCCTCAAGTACATGGTCTTATGCATGTCATAGAATAATTATAAGATGTTATTACACATTTCTATGACATTAGATTATCTTACAACTTATTACACATGTCATAAATTACATTACAACACATATGGATTTATTTACCAAGTTAAAGTGAGACAAACCTTTTCCATGTGGGTAGCAATAATAAATAAATAAAAATAAGAATTAAATAATACACAAAGTAGGATGCAAGGTTTATGACACCTTTCCCAACATTATACCATTGCTGGAGAAAAAAGGGGAAAAAACGCCAACAAGGATTAATAACTAGGAGTGAAAGGAAAAGGATCAACACACCATTTGAACTTCTATATTCTCATAGGCTTTATTAATGCATTTATGTCACATTATCTAGGAACCCATTTATTTCCTTGATAGACCCCCTTAGCTCCATTATAACTTGGAATAGGGTGGAACTTGTGATAGTAATATGTTTTTGGACCTATGTGTGCATATATTCATGGTGTTATGAACTATTGATTATTACTATTAATAAAAATTACTAGTTAGTTGTGCTATATACTAAATTTAATGCATTGATTATGATTTTGACTAACCCAAAATATTATTGGTTGGTGAAATTGTGTGAGGAATATGGTCTATTTGTAGATACTTGGGTAAAGGTGAGGAAGTATCTATTGTTCCATGATAAGAGATAGATGAATCATAATGCCAACCCTAGAGTAAGGACACTGTTAATCTAGATTTTGACCAATCTTAGGTTCATCTAGCTAGGTATCAAGTACATAAAGTATTATTAAATTATTATTTACCTATAGTTGAGTTTGCAAGGAATGTACAAAAACCTACATGTAGCATTGAGATAATCAAACACTCCATCAATTGCATTGTTCAATCACTCTTCTTAAATTATAAATGCATGATGCTAATTTTGATTCAAGTCCAGGACAACCTAAGGAAATGACTAATTCTAAGTTGCTAAAATACACGTATATAATATTAAACATAGAAGAAAAATAGAAAACATTTATGGTACAAAGAAAATAAAAACACGATAAAATAATTTGGTTAAATAAAAGAAAGAAAATTTAAAAAAAAAAAAAATTGAAGGATAACTATAAAGAAATCAATAATAATAAAGAAAAATGGGGGAGACCAAAGAGCTAGGCCATGAAATTTAATCTAGTGACCTAGTGATGAGATACAAACTCTAAATTCAATAAGCATGGTGTGGGGTTTGCAGGAGAGGGTGTGAGTTGTTGGCAATTATTGTCATTGATGTCAAAACTAATTGTTGTGTTGTTGAATTGATGTCAAAATTGGTGGGTGCCATCAAATAACTAGGTAGGTGCTTAGTGTAGGGATTTGGTGCTTCCTTGGAGTGAGTGCTCTTAAGACCAGGTGATTGGTGTCTCCTTAGGGTTGGTTCCCTTAAAAAAAATTAATCATAAATTTGCATTGTGAGGTTGGATTCAGACAGTAGATCCTAACAACTATTCTCACCATGGTTTTTCCCATCCTGGGTTTTCCATATATATCTTGTGTTATGAGTTATTGTGTGTGCATGTTTATTTCTCTATGTATTTAGTTCAATCTACACTAAAGGGATTAAAATAAATTAATTAGTTTAAAATGCTAAAGGGATAAATTTTGATGATCTACTGATTCACCCCCTCTCAGTAGATTGTTGTGTTCCAACAACGTTCTAATTTTTTGTGTTGAATTCATTGATTAAAAAATATTTCAATTTCATGGTACTGTTAGGATAGGTTTGAATTTGATGCATAATCTAGCATACAATCCATAGTTTCTATAATCCAAATTTGCATCTACATTAACAAAGATTCCTAGCTTGTTCCTAATGATTTTTTAGATTTTCCCGATTCCAATACTTAGATGGAAGATTATAGAGTCTTATCAACATCGGTGTCTCTTTGATCTCTTGCTTCCAAGGTTTGAAATTAGGTTCCCAATATTTGATATAAATTCCCATTCCTCCCATCAAAATGGTCTGATATTGAATATTTTTTCTTTTGTTTATCATCTACAAATTTGACCAGAAAGAAACCATTTGGTAGTGATTATAAAATTACTTCTTTCCCCCAATTTTCATCACACCAAGCCCTTAATCGACAAAATACATGCCAATCATCTCCTCATTTTATGAAAATTTTTGTCTCTTTCATTTTAGCTACCAATGTATCTAGGGTTTCATCCTCCAAAAAAAAGAAATGTATTTACCAATATTATTAGGGTTTATAGAATGTAAGTCCGCACCTAAGCCCTCTTTTTTGTCCAAATTCCCCCATTCCTTTTGTTCCCCAAGGTTTCCTTTACAACTTTCCCAGTTTCATTACCACTCTCATTTTTTGTTCACTATCTTCTTTTTGAAGTTTTGGCTTTTCCAACTTCTATCAAGGTCTTGGTTTCTAGAAAATTTGGGGTCTGCATTTTTCCATTTAGGATTTCCTCTACTTTTCTAGAATCATCCATACCCAAATTTTGGATTGTGTCTGGTGTTCCTTCATCTGTTGAAGTAATTATTTCGTTTAGCTTCTCTGCTCCATCTCTTGTCTCTTCCTTTCGTTCTTCAATTAATTTTTTTCCCCCATTTATTGTTCTATATTTTTTCCTTTTGATCTCCAAACTCTCCGCCTAGTTGTCATCCTTTCAAATTCTCTACAATTTGGATTTTGGAAAATACTATTTTTTCCATAGTAATCTCTCCTTTGGAATTCCTCCTCTCTTCTTGTTTGTCCCTGTTGAACACCCGAAATATTAAGAGGGGGGCGAATCATTATTCTCTAAAACCACTTAAAATTTTAAACATTCATTCCACACATCATATTCAGTTTGCAGTAAGGAAATAAACCATCAAGAATATAACACAAGAACACCAAATTTTTATGTGGAAAACCCTAAAAGGGAGAAACCATGGTGAGGATTAGCTCACAATATATTATAACTAGTTATAAGATATTACAAAAAGGCTCACTACTAGGTGGACTTACTATATAGAGAATAAGAGAAATAGAAGAGAAGAGTGGCTCACTTCCAAGATTTGAGCTGCTATAAATACATCCACAATATGCAATAAATACAGTTCCACTAAACCTCAAAACACTGAATCAACACACTTCATGTTACTTTGCTATGCTCTGTATTTGTATTATCTAGTTACGAATTCACACACACAACTTAATCATCACTCTTCAATGCCAAAATGATCTTATACTTATACCCATTACATTCACAAAAACCTACAACATCAATTAGGTCGGCCTAATTAGATGTATCATGCAAAAAATAACTTGTCGGCTCAAGATCAACCATACATGATTCACTCCTTAATTCAAAACTTTTAACACATCAAATAGGTCAGCATGGACCTATAATAGCTCCCACATAATGTACCAATACTTATCTAAACTTCGCACAACCTCAAACATATTAGGTCGACACCGATGGTGACCTAACAACAAAATACATCAACTTAACATCCTCAAACCAACATGTGGACCTCCAAACTACACACCACATGGAACATAGATGTAGTTGGCATCTGTAAACACTTCCACAAATCCGCAAGACCACATATTCTTCCATGGTTAAGTGCAAACTTATCAAAACATACACTCTGTACTAGAAACACTATCACTGGTAGACCCGACACTTTGCTATTCATAACTTTTGAGCCAAAGGGTAAAACAATATGAATCTTTTTTTTAGACTCCTCTAACATCCAACAAAATTTCCTTAGAAATGCATACCAAAATACTTCAAGATGAATCAATGCGAACCAAAAGTCGGATGCATAGAGCATTAAAAACTATTGTTCTGACACTTAGCCATTTAACCAACTCATATGTTCTTCATCAAAGAAAAACATCTGCATCTTTATACTGGATTACCATCTCCTTAATCACTTATATGCACTAGATCAGTTGATCATCAATTAAACCTGAAACCATAATGTTGACATCAATGACAACACCGTATCTACACACTGTACATCTCATGCTCATGTTGCCAACAAGAAAAACAATGACAACTCCTTAAAATTCTAATAGTCCTAGCCTTCTCGGGTGATCCTACACATTCCTTGTTCTTACATCCTACATTGGTAGGTCTACATCTGTTGCATCTGCCCATGCACCAATTCTTCGCTCCATTCTTTCCACTTAATGAGTTTTTAATTTATTAGTTGGGTGATAATAAATGATTTGATTTAATTTTAAAATATTGTTATTTGATTTATAATAGATGTTAGTTTATTTTTTGATTTTATAAGGAATTTCATTAAAATGGTTAATAATTTATTAGTTTAGTTTTGTGTTAGATAGCAATAATGAATTAATTAAATTGAGAAAGTTTTATTGATGTCATAAGTGTAATGTTGATTTTAATAAATAAATTATGTACATGACTTGATTTTATTGTATATTATCACCAAAATTAATTTAAGGAATACATTAATTTATAGATTTATCTTTGGTTAAGATAGTAAAAAAATACATTAAAATGAAGAATATTTATTGACATTATGGATTAATTTATTTTAATGAATTTAAAATTAGTTGTGAGTCAATTATTATTTTGTTATTTTTATAAAATTATAAAAAAAAAGTTTACTAGATAAATTGAGTTATATTTTATTTTTTGTAAATTAAATAATAGATTTAGTTTTAACAAGGCAATCAATTGTAAGTTGTTCAAGTCTCATTGTGATGATGTGAATTCATCATTTTTCGATGGGAACCTAAAGGGAGTTTACTTATGAAAATTATCGCTAAGGCATCACAAAGAGTAATACCACTCCCTTGTTAGGTTTCCTTTGATTTTTTCAAGTGAATGAAAATGGATTTCACATCTCCCGTTATCTTTACTCTCTTTTTATTATGTTCATTGTGTTGAACATGCAACAATATCGAGTGTGCATGAAACATTACCTAGTGTAGTACAAGGATAGTTTATTTAGTGTGTTTAAAAGAATTGTCTATGTTAATGTTGTGTCCATGTATATTTTTGGGCATGCAAACTATAATATAGTTGGTATCTTTATGTATTCTATGTTCTTTACTAGATAAGACACAACCAAAGTAATGGGAGCCTTAAGATGTTATATAGCTAATCTTAGAGAAGAATGGTGGGTTGTAGGGGAGAGGATATTTATGCATTTGTCGATTAATTTCGAGTACTCCATATGTTATCATGGTGATATTATAGAGGACTAAAACTTAGTGCATATTTAGGGATATATGTTTAGAATCTAATTGGGCAAGGGATGTTGATAATAAAAGGTCTATATGTGGCTATTTGTTTAGGTAATGGTGCTATTAATTGGATGAGAAAGTGATAGGATGTGGTTGTTTTATCCATGATAGAGAAAAAGTATATGGAAGCTAATGATGCATGTAAGGAGACAATTTGGATTTTGAGATTATGTTCAAATATGGGCCAAGTCAAAGAGTAGTTAGAGTTTGTTATGACAATCACAATGATATCTATTTTACAAAGAACCTAACCTTTCATGCACAAATGAATGATAGTGATGTATAGAACCATTATTCAATCCATTGTAAATGATAGAGGAGTGATGCTAGAGAAAGTTAACACTTTGAAGAATTTTGTAGATGCATTAACAAGGTTAATAAGCACATATAATTTTAGGTGGTACTATGAAACTATAGAACTTTCAACTCCTACTATTTATTTGATGGTGTTGGTGTTCCCCTTTTTCTCTTTCAATGTATACAACAGGTGAGAGAATGTTGGAAAATTTGTCATAAACTTTGTGTCCTCATGTTCATAAATTTTTATATGTTAATTAATTGTGAGACCTCATAGAAAAGAGTGTCCCAATATGACTTGACCTTTATTGCCATGTATGCACTTTATTATTGAAAGGAAGCAAGGTACACAAAACACACTTCCTATGTTAATATAATGAGAATATTTGTACAAATGTTTCTTTTTAACCAATTATTATAATGAGATGCACAATACAAGGAATATAATCTAACACACATGAAAATATCAAAAGATTCACAACACAAGATGTACATGGGGGAATTGCTTTTAGGAGAAAAACCCCACACTCCAAAAGACTACTCAAAATATTATGAATGAAACAATGTTTACAATATTGTAAAGAAAGTCTTCTTCTAGGAGTATATGGTGTTGATTCTAGAGATATTATAACAACATAATGATACCTACAAATACAACATATAAAACTCACTCCAAGACATCCAATATATAGAGAATACAAGTATGAAGGTGACTTTCTAGAGGAAGCTACAAGAGATGAGCATCCAAATCTACTTGGCACATCTTTCCACCACCTCCAAGCATGCAAATGATACTTGTACAAGATTCTTTGACTCCTCATTCAAACATCCAAACTTGGACACCTCACTTTTACTCAAAAAAGGTATGAAAAATGCTCTTACATACCTTACATTTGTCATAGAATATGTCATAACTGACAACACAAGTACAACTATAAGAGAATCCATCATAAATAACTAATTTAATGTATGATTCTTTTACAACCAATCATATTAACCTAACTTGGGTGCCTATATTCCCCATTAAAATATGCCTTCCAACACTTTCCAACCTATCATAGAACCTAGCTCTTACACATTATAACTTGGCATAGGAATATGTCATACAATAATTACAAGATATCAACACATGACATATACTCTCAACCACAAAGTGGGATGCCTAATTTTCTATGTGGGGATGTAAACATCCTTATCACCTACCATGTAACTTGCTAGAATAATGATAACCCATTGTGCCAAGTCACACTAAATGAAAAAATAATATGAGCAAGAAAATATAACATAAGGATAAATAAATACAATATTAATTAAATCAATGCTAGGAAATACTAAGGTTAAGACACCTTAATTCCCAATAGTTATGACATGTATAGATGTGTGTAAGATAATATCTTGTCATATAAGATGTGTAAGAGAATATATGACAATGAAATTCATGTGATAAAATATATAGCATGGATAAGACTAACCAATGATGCATGTTACAACATGCCATAAGGTATATTTGATTAGATTTGACTATACCAAAATGGAGAAGTTGTTTTAGGGAGGAGGCTATGAAAACCTATTACATGTTATTAAAAGGATCAAGGCCTTGCTAGATATAGCTTGTTGATCACCTATGAAGAATAGCATTGTAATTTAGGCCAAAGAATGACACCACTTTTTGGTCATAGTTTTGACACATGGTTTTGGTAAACCACACTTGGTCTATGGTTTGAGTTTTCCTATTTATTGGATGCTATAGCTGGAGGTTTCCTAGTGATTGCACATATACTAAATTATACAAATATATTATTGGTGATTTCTCATATGAAGGATTTTTATCTTGATTGTATTGTAGTTAATATTTTTGTTGATTAATACATTGGCTCAAAGTATAGAGGTTGGATTTTATCTTTAAGGGATTCTCCCAATATACATCATTGTATAATATTTCCATTATGTTCATATTCTTTCTTTTGATATTTTAGATCACATTTTCTACATACTTCTCTCCTCATAGACTAGCATAAGAAGAATTTTTGCATCTAAGCTTCCTTTCATGATACATCATCATGATCAGTATGATAAAGCCTTATATGAGGATTCTCCCAAACTCATCTCATATGGTAATTTAAGATATGATATATGCATGTTGTGTAACAGTGATCATGCTATCATATATGCCCTCTCTTATTAATACCATGAAATGTTCCTCATCCTCCAAATGTGGTGTAAATATGTGAAGAGAAAGGACAACCAAATACCTTTTAAATCCATGATAATAGGAATTTATTGGAAGATACTCAAGGAAATTGTACAATATCTCTCCAATGCCTAATGTTAAATGAGAATATTTATATAGTTCACACTCTAACCTAAGTGGATCTATACTTATAGTTGTTAAAAAATCAAAGGGACAACTAATGAGTAGGAAATTAATGAAGGAAAATAAGGGGAGTTGTAGTAAGCTTCTCACATTTGAGGGTGCAATAGGAATCTAGACTTAGTCCACTTGTATAAAATGTAAATGTATCAATATATAAAAGTGATCCCTATGGATTGAAAATCCCTTGAGGTCCCTTTGGGTTAATAATATTGTTTTGCTTAGCCCGTGCCCGCACCTCATATTTTTGGATATCTCCAACCCCTTTTTGAAGAATTGTGCTCGCTTCCTCCATGTGTTTTTCGCACGCTCCTTGCAAAGATTTATTCCCTTGTTGCTCTATCGAGCCCCGCCATGTCTCCATGTGTTAGCAATGTGGGCCTTTGTGAGCCTAGTCCCCTTTGCTTCTCTACCGAGCTCCGCCCACATGCCACATAACATCATTCCGCAAGTACCTTTTGGCGAACCCACATTCAACGCTCGATACAAAGACTCCTCCACATGTCTTCTCCATGGGAAGTTTCATCGCAAGGAAGGGAAGAATGAACAACGACCTTCATCCTCTCACCACGTGTCCTAGCCAAAAATGTGGGTGAGCGACAAATGTTTGCATGGGAATTTTTTTGTTGCTTCCACTAGGACCACAACCATCATTCATAGGGGAATGCATCTAGTTCAAAGGCAACAACATTCTACGATTCAAAATATTTTTTGTTGCAACAATCATGGGAAATCATTGCGATGGATATCATTGCTAGTGCTAGGGAATCTTTTCTATTACTGGCTCTCAGGCGGTGGGATGCTTCTCTTTATATATTGCTTCAACTCTCTGAAAAGGGGTTTAGAGTTCGAAGAATACATAGAAAGATTGTGGAAAAACACCAGGCCTTTGTGTTGTTTTTAGATTATTGTATTAAGATACACAGACTGTGTCATGTTTGTTTGGCCTTTCCATTTCTTAGCTAATTGAAAAAACATTATACTTTGTTGTTATTGTACTGAGTAGTTTATTTGCAAAACTTCTATGATTTCAATATAAGTTTGCTAATTCAGACCATGTCTTGAACTCTTCTTTTTAGTAAATGTGTATGGAGGTTATTTTATGTTATTTAATGAACTTCTTAGGCTTTTCATCTATGCTCTCTATTATTTTTGGACATGTAGATTAATGAACGAGCCCTTAAATCCCATTTGAAACGAATATTTATCGTGCCCACACCTACATCTTGGTGCATCACCTTCGGTTAGATCTTTATTTTATATATCTGCTTCCTTTTCCCATTCCAAACCCCCAAAATATAGGAGTCAGCTTCTTTAAAAACTTGGAGGTCACTCAATTTAGCGCAATTGGTCCCCCCATTAACTGAGTTTCCCATAAGGTTGTTGCTTGACATTTCTAGGCATCAACAGTTTCTTTTTCTAGCACGCCTAGTGGGACTGCTTAAATTTATCTAAATCTAAAGTGGGTGTATGAGCCATAGGCCTGTTACTAGATCCCAAATAGTGAATAACCCTAGCCTGTTAGTGCCACCGCTAGTAATAGTAAGAACTAGAACCCGTTCGGTGAACATTTTGATCCCTCCACCAACCATGTTGTCAATTGCTAACAAAAATTATGTGACATGGGATGCTGGAAGCCCCGTTATAGCACTAGTAGCACCTATCATTTGGGCCCCTATCCCAGCCTTTGATTTAAAAGTTGTACCAAAATTCACCAGGGAAGGCTCAAAAACACCATCTGAACACCTACAAGATGTGGTGGACATGTGTTTGGTGCATGGTGTTACCGACCAGAACGTCGTGCTAAGGTTGCTTGCAACCTCTTTCAAAGGAAAAGTGCTAGATTGGTATCACACTTTGGGAGCCAATACTATCGGTACTTGGGATCAACTCAGAGATCCTTTCTACGAGAAATTTTCAAATAATGGAGATCAGTCTTCGCTATATCATCAACTGGTGACCATAAAGCGGGCCCCTCAGAAGGCCATGGCTGACTTTAATGCTCGGTTTCACATGACTTGGAAAAGGATTCAACCTGCAATCCGCCTACCTACAGATTTGGCATTTATGTTCTATCTAAAGTCTCTCAACACCGATATTTCAGTGATGATCCAATCCCTTGGTGGGAACACCTTGCCAAGTGCATATAGTGTTGTTGTTCATATGGAGAATAATTTGACTGATGCCGGAAATTTATCGCCATGACTTGCTATGCCTATATTTCCAAAGTTGTCTATTCCCACCTAGGAGATAGCATCTACCAATGCGTCCACTCCTCCCCAATCTATGTATGCATATCTGAGCACGCCATACAATGTTGCTTCTACATCTAATTCTTCAAAAGATTAGATGAGAAATGTCAAGGAGTTGTTGTGAAGCATTTCAAATGAAATAACTACCATCACGCGAAACCAATCCATGCTTGTAAAGCCAACTTACCAAAATTATCAAGGTAGAAAATATTCCTACTAGAAAAATCAATTCCAAAGAGGCTTGTGCACAAATCCGTAGACTCAAACAAGTAATTAGATGGTGTCGGTACCTACTCCACTACAGAATTCTCACCCAAGCTCGAGTAGAGAGTTGATAGCAAGGCAAAATAATTTCATTGATGACATCAATCCTTGGTGCTTCCCCTGCAACAAAGTGTATATGCCTTGAAATTGTCCATGTGACAATCTACAACAAAGAGTGGTGGAACAACGTAGTCAAGGTATGGTGTCAGATTCAGGAGGTTATGCATATGCCTCTCCACAAATGGAAAATGTGGTACTCACCGCGCAAATGCAAGGAATGTCACTGGAGCAAGAGATAGATATAGCTCTAGATCACACACTCTTCTCATGGATGGAAGAAGAAGAGGAAGTGTTTGAAAATGAGGCCTCCACATCCAAACCCCTGAAAGTGCAATCAGATTATAACACTCAATCAAAGAGGAGATTCACGGGCGAACCAGTTGTCCTATAGCCCAAAAATGTCTCTGACCAAACTCCTAGTACTTCCATAGTTGTACAACAATTTCAGTTGTGAAGGGAAATTGTTATAACAAGGGCTAAGGAATGAAATACTTTGAATCCGCTTCCATTCAATGTGGTGGAACAATTGAAGACATCCTCTACTAATGTGTCTCTTTGGGATATCTTAGTTATTCATGAACAAAAGTCATTACTACGAAAGGCCCTACTTGAAGATGCAAGCACAGAGCTAGCAGAGAAATCACTTAAGGGAAAGGTCGTTGATTCATCACCTCTGACCAAAGTCCTCAAAAATAGTATAGAGGAAGCCTCTACCGAAGTCAGAGGTAAGCCAAAACCAAAACCCTTTTTCCTAACTCTTATTGCACGGGTAAGAAATTGTTGCATAATTTTATGATTGACTTTGGTGCTAGTATCATAGTCATGCCCAAGTAGATAGTTGAAGCCTTAGGACTTAGCTATGAACCTTTAAAAAGAGGGGTTATGCAGCTTGATGGGAACAAGGTTGAAACTGTAGGTGTCATTAAGGACATCCCCTTGACTCTATTCTCTAGCCCTAGCATTAGAGTTCCACAAGATACCATGATCATAGATGTGCCCCCCATGTTCGGTCTTTGCTTATCCTGGGAATTCACTTCCAAGATAGGTGGATATATTTCCTTGGACTGGTCACACTTAATCCTCAAGACCAAGCATGGAGCTAAAATGAAGATAGTGTATGAACCTCTACATTCAAAACATGTGGCAAATGAAGCCATGATCAACTTTGAGGCTGCTCATACCTCTATCACCAAAGAGGAAATGTATTGTTCTGAGATAATAGAGGATGAGAAGGTGATCGGCGACCAAACTAATTCAAAAGAGGTCCTCTTGAGTAAATATATAGACACTAATCCTTTCAACAACTATCATGCCACTGGATTAGGAAACTATGTCATCTATGGTGAAGATCAAGTGATGTCGAAGGTCATAAAGGAACCTGAGGGTGATCAAATATCAGAGCCATGGATGTTACATTTTGATGGAGCAAGATGTAAAGTTGGTGCAAGAGCCGAGATATGTTTGACATTCCCATCCAATGAAAGAACCTCAAGTCTTTTCGCTTCTAGTTTGTATGTTCGAATAACGAAGCTAAATATGAGGGCCTAGTGCAAGGTCTAAGTCTTGTAGAGCGGTTGGGTGTTAAACAAATAACGGTGTTCAGATACTTCAAGCTAGTGGTCAATCAAGTCTGAGGGCTCTCCGCAACCAAGAATGTCCACATGAGATCCTATAAACATAGAGTTTAGGACCAGATTGAAAGCTTTGAAGCCTTCAATATCCAGACAGTTCCGAGAGAGCAAAATACAGATGCAGATCACATGACGGTAATCATATCTCAATTTGATCTTGTTCCTGACCTGATTCATAACATACACTTTGTACAAGTGATCGTCTGACCAAAGATCCTAGATAATGATCATAGCTAGAAAGTGTTTGAAAGTGATGAACACATTGCCTCATTCATCCAGTAGTCAGGAGAGTTTGTTGAGCAACTCCAACTAAAAATTCTCAAGGCCTATGAAGGGAAAATTATCCAGTTAAGGTCCAACAAGCTTCCAAAAGGAATGACAAGAGGAAGTTTGTAGCGGAAAAAAGTGACTATGCTGACGTTTAGGTCACTGATGGAAGGAAACTCAAGGTCGAAAAAGATATCCTACAACATGATAAAGAGAGGCTCATTTAGTTTTGTGAGAAATATGAAGGAGTAGTGGCCAAGTCATATGATGCCCTCAAGGGATATGATCCTGAAATCATTCAACATACTATAGAAATAACAAAAGGAGAAAAACTTGTCACCTAGAAGCAGAGACCAGTAAATCTGAAGATTGAGGCATTGATGGCCCAGGAGTTGACAAAGCTAATTTAGTCCCAGATCATCTTCCCGATCAAGCACAACACATGGGTTTCCAACCTAATTTTTTTCCAGAAAAAGAATGGAGATGTATGCTTGTGTATGGATTTTTGGGACCTAAATAGAGCATCCTTAAAGGACCACTACCCATTTCCCTCCATGGAGTTTATCTTGCAAATAGTGTCCAGCTCAGAGATTTTTTATCTGTTGGATGGCTTCTCCAGTTACAACTAGATCTGGGTAAAAGAGGAGGACCAACACAAAACTATGTTCACTACTAAGTGGGGAATGTTTTCCTGCATGAAAATGCCTTTTGACCTCTCAAATGCGGGAGCTACCTTTCAGCAGACAATGAATATTGCTTTTAGAGAATTGATCAACAAGATTATCTTTATATACTTGGATGATCTAAATGTATTATCTAAGTCTAAGGATGATCATTTTGATCATCTAGAAATGGTGTTTAAAAGATGCCAGGAGTTTGGGGTATCCCCGAACCCAAAAAAAGTGTCTTCAAAGTCCTACAAGGAAAATTATTAGGGCACATGGTGTCCAAAGATGGAATTGCAATTGACTCGGAGCAGGTAAAGGTAATCAGGGAGCTTCCCCTACCAATCAACAAGAAGGGAGTCCAATCTTTTCTGGGAAAGGTAAATTTTGTGAGAAACATCATTTCTGATTTTGTAGAACTAATCAGACCTATTGCCCTAATGCTCAAGAAGGATCAATTATTCAAATGGATAAAAAAGGCCAGAGAAGCCTTTGAGCGGGTTAAGGATGTTATTTCTTCAAATCCTGTGTTGGTAAACCCATACCTATCAAAGGACTTCATAATGTATGTATTCAGTAGAAAATCCAGCATAACTACTATTTTGACCCAAAAGGATGATGAAGGAAAGGGAGAACATCCGATAGTATTCCATTCCTAGACCTTAAAGGATTATGAAACAAATTATAACTTCATTGAAAGACAATCATTATCCATTGTTAAGGGGCTAAAGAAGTTCTGACACCTCATATCTTGTCATTGGTATATGGATCCTAATTAGACTCATATGTTAAATTTTCCCCTTTTATCGGCTTGGTTTCCCCCCAAATTATTTAATGGGGGTTTGGGGGCAGCGCCCCCAATACAGGGTCAAGGGGCAGCATCCCTTGTGGGATCCAAGGGCAGTGCCCCTAGCGCACTCCCTGCTATGATATAGAGCAGGGTTGAGGGGTAGCACCCTCGCAGGGGATTGGGGGCAGCACCCCCAAAATCTCTCACAATTTTTATTATTTTATAAAGGTGTCGGGTGTTATTTTTTCTATGGGCGGACATAAAAAACCCTATTTTGTAACCGACATAAGTCTTGATAAAAGGCTAAGGGTTAGGTTTTTTGTTGACATTGTATTGTAGCATTTGCA
Organism: Sequoia sempervirens; assembly: GCA_007258455.2. Classification (NCBI taxonomy): domain Eukaryota; kingdom Viridiplantae; phylum Streptophyta; class Pinopsida; order Cupressales; family Cupressaceae; genus Sequoia; species Sequoia sempervirens. Next base: position 196,581 of record VDFB02263989.1, read on the forward strand.
ACCATATTGAGTTGCAAGGATTACTGGTTGTAATTGATTTGATTTACTAGATAATAATATTGGACTCTCAATTGGTGGATGTAGTCTGAGTTTGGGTGAACCTCGTTAAATATTGTCTCTTGTTGTTATTATTTATGTGTTTTGTTGTGTAGTTTTTGCACACACGCCCCGCTAAAAGCAAGGACCCTCTTTTGTTTTCACTCTTATTGTTTTGGCCCTTTGATTTTGGGGATTTAAATTGCCTTGGCATAATTTTAAAGTGTTCATCTTTCTTGCCTAAGTGTTTTCCCTAAGTTACACATGGAAAATCTTAAGTTTTGGGCCAAGTTCGGGTTTTTACCCCATTTCGGGATTTTCCCGGATTGTGCTCGAAGTCCAGCTATGTCTGCTTTGCACCGTGTTTTAGATATTTTTGGCTTTCATGGAATTCTACCTGGGCTGGATTTTTCCATAATTCCGTCGTGCCATCAGTTTTCTGAATTTGGTTGATTTTTTAGTTTTATGTCGTTATGCTTTATCATTCGCATTCTCTTGAGTTGAAGTTTATTCTTTGAATGTTGGACTTGAGTTTGGCATGCTGGGCCTCGGAGTTGTTGGATTTGGTGATTATTTCCTGGGAATTATCATTGTTGTTCTTTATTGGACACCATTTAACTATCATTTGTTATTTCTGAGAAGTGATTTCCACTTTATCATATGGTATGTACATGTTGCCTTACTTTTTATTGATGATGTGAGTTGTGCTTTGGTGTTTTAGTTTTGCTTGGAGTTTGAATTTTTGTGTCTCAAGCTTGCTCTGTGCATTCATGGTTAAAATTTAGGGTTTCATGCCTAGGGCATCACCATTTCATCTTGATTTTCTTTCGATTGAGCCTAGGATTCAAAGAAGATCTATAGGAGGTTCAGGTTAAACTAGTTCCATGCCCAAGTTCCTCAAACTTGTGATCTTCGATCAATTTGAGTGAGATCATGTGAGATTGCCGATATTTGGGTTTTTTGTCAACCTCGGGATTTTCCTGCGCTGGCGGATTTTCTTGACTTTCCGTTTTCTCCTGTTTTTCCTGAATTTCACAGTTTTCCGAAGCTTGGCATGCTTCACAGATTTTCGCTCCCTCTGGATTTTCTCGGAAGTCCTTTGTTCCTTTTTTTTCCAAAATTTGTTGACTGTTGCTTCGTTCGCAAAAATTTGTCCCATGCAGCTTTCTCCGGAATTTGGTGGAAAACGAAGAATTGTGAGATAACATGATTTGTTAATGAATGACTATGCATTTTATGATCAATTTGAGCTATTTTAGGATATCTCATGTTGTTTCTTGGTTGATAATGATCGGATCATGTTACTTATGGGTGTTTTCATGTTGTTTCCGCTAGAATCCACCTACCTTGGATTCAGCGAAGGGATGAAAATCCCAGATTGTGAAGATTGCGCTTTAACGATGTTTCTGGATTGATTTCGATCTTTTCTTGGATTTATTTGGATGATGAATATGTTATTTGTGATGGACTAATGCTAATTCTTCATGTTATAATGAATATTAATGGTGGTTTTTGCTGAGTGTAGGTTGGATTTTGTTGAGTCGTCAAGGAAGTTCTGAAGATGAAATTGAATCTATGGAAAATAAATTCAAAATATTGGTTACTCCACCCCTTGGCCGACTTGGTGAGGTGCGCTCAAGATAAGAATTGAAGGAAGTAGTTAATATAGGTCTGCATTGAAACTTGTGCATTGGTTCGAATTACATTGGAGATCCCAGGCCGACCTAGATTGAGTTCAAGCATTTAGTGCATATTTTATTTTATTTTGAATTCTCCTTGGGCTAACCTGTTTTATGGCCATTTGTCATTGTAAACATTTGTTGGGCCGACTTTTTTTAGGCTATTTTATGATTGTAAATCCCAGCTTGGCCGACATGCGTTGGAGGTTCCTATAAATTCGGCATTTTGCCTCATTTGTAAGACATAGAATAGATACATAGAAATACACAGATAGAGATAATTTTGCTACAAGAGAAAATTAGGTAGTAGAGCAGAATTAGAAGTTAGTCAATTTCTGAGCAAGTGTTGTAACAGAACATTGGAATTAGTGCTAAAATTTGGTGATTCAATACAATTGAAGACATTGTGATTTTCTGGTGATCCCTTTTGTGTTGACTTATCTTGCATGGTTCTTATGATTCTATCTTTCAAATTGCTCAAGGTTATTAGATTTAGATTTAGATCTGATTCAATGGTGTTTATGATTTGATGCTTGAAGTGTTTGCAACAATCCCTGGTCCATACTTTTTGCAGCTAGTTGATTGTTAGTTGCTTTGCAAAGTTAGCATGGACTCTTATATTCATTGTGTTTAGTTCAATTGTGGAGATTTATTCATTTCAATTGCAATTGGGTTGTCTTGGATGAATGTTCATGATCTGAAAATCTTTAATACCTTAGAAGATTTCACTATTTTTGTAAGATTGTAGATTTATCTTGGTCAAGCAGGAATTAGTTTATGAGGGATTGGTCCATTTCAAGTATTTCATCATTTGCATTGTTAATCTTAGGAGTAGTTAAATTTAGGAATCTCTTTTAAACCATAATATTTTGTTATTTCTTTATCATTTGAGTTAGATTTAGGATTGAAGTATCATTACATTGCTAGATCTGATAAGTTCAAGATTCAGTATTTGCTTGTAGTAAGGTCCCTTTGTGATTACCATCATTTTCACATTTATCACTGAGTTGTTTATGCATTGTCAAGATCTGACATTAGAGACCTTGGGGTTATCTCTTGAGGCTTGCTGATAGAGATTTACCTTTCAAGAGAGATAGGATTTCATATTCTATCTGAGTTGCTACCGTGCAGAAAAAATCATCAACATGTTTTTCATTCCTCTGTTTAATCTTTATTTGCATTTAATTGATATTTTATGCATAGAATTCCTAACACTTGCAACAAGGTGGTAGTATATGCCACACATTCTAGTGTGCAAAAATACATTATGGAAGGAGAAATCATAGAAAAAATCCCAACTGGATTACTAAGATCCTCGAATATGGCATTGAGGTCAGGTCCACAAAGACTATCCAAGGGAGAGGCCTGTGTGAGTATTTGGCACATGATCAAGAAATGGAAGCTGAAGAGAAACAACCTGAGCTGATCCTAATAAATGAACCTAAGTTCGAAGGCTACTGGTTGGTAGAAAAAATGAGATTCATACAGACTGGGGAATATCTGATGAGCTTCCCTTCTCAAAAGAGAATATTATATAGGTTGTAGAATAGTGGATATGCATTCATCGAAGGAGTCCTTTTCAAGAGGAACTTTAATGGCATCCTCCTACAGTGCATCACCATAGAGCAAGCAAAGAAAATTCTAGAAATATTCCACAGTAGTTCCATAGGTGGAAACTTCTCTGCAAAGACTACTGCCATTAAAACTGTGTGCCAGATATTTCTAGCCTACACTATTTAATGACTCACACTCTTTGGTTAAGGGATGTAAAGAATGCTAATTCTTCAAAGGAAGAAGGAAAAACTCAGCAATGCCCCTAAATCCAATAGTTACCAAGGAACCCTTTACACAATGGGGCCTTGATTTTATTAGGATGATTAATCCTACCTCTAGTACTGGACACAAATGGATCCTCAAGCCTATAGACTATTTTACCAGATGGACCTAGGCCATGCCTTTGAAGAATGTGATGGAGGTGGAGATTGTGAATTTTCTTGAGGAACTAGTAAGGAGATTCGGCCCTCCAAAAACTATAATCTTCAACAATGCTAAGGCTTTCCTGGGCTCAAAGGTATGCCAATTTGCACCCAATCATGGCATATTCTTAAAAACATCTTCAAACTACTACCCACAGGGAAATGGCCTAGCCGAGTCGACTAATAAAAATTTAGTCTGACTCATTAAAATGATTAGGTCAGAGCATCAAAAAGAGTGGCATAAGAACCTCTGAGTAGCGCTCTAGGAAAACCAGATAACTCCTAAGCAAGTCCTTAAGACTTCACCCTATGAGCTGGTATATGGGAAGGAAGCGCTATTACCCATCTCCATGGAAATTCTCACATTACAGTTGCTCAAGTCTTTAGAGGTTGAATAGAACATAGCCATGGAGGTTCGATTAGCAGAGTTGTTGGAGGTGCAGGAGAAAAGAGAAAAATCCTTGACAGTCATGAATAACTGCCAACAGGTGGTTAAAAGGTGGTTTGACAAGAAGACCTCAGACCAGGGTCTTAAATGCGGAGACCTAGTGCTAAAATTCAATGAAAGGGCCGCAAACCCTAGCCTACATAGAAAGTTTGATAGCCTATCAAAAGGCCCTTTTCACATTATTCAATGCAAGTAGCATAACGTATTTGAACTAGAAAACATGGAAAAAGAAGCATTAGGGATTCTAGTTAACAAAATCCACCTCAAATTGTTCAATTAAGCTTCATTAATCGTTTTCCAATGTAGATATGTAATTATGTAAATTTCCTTTGTTTTTTTGTTTTTTGTTCGGCTGGTCTTCCAAAACAAAACCCATAATACAAGAAGTGGAGAATGGAATCCATAATGAAGCAGAGAAAGAAAAAGAGATAAATAAATGATTAAAAGGTTGTATATTCATTATACAGTATTATATACTTTGGTATTACAATTTCAAAATGGCTCTCGGGCCATACATTTCAAACTATATATATATACTATGCAATTTTTTGAGTATGTATTAAAAGCCTTTCAACGAATATAAACAAAAAATGGAAAAAAGGGAGTTCATTCTTCAAGTAGGAGCATCAGCAACATCAACGACATCTGGAACAACTTCATTAATAGCCTTGAGAACAATAGCAGGATCATTAATGGCAATAGGAGCATCAATAACAACAATGGAAAGTGGTGGAGGATACACCAAGTTTCTTAAATCGATGTACCACTCCACACTGTAGAATAGCACCACATTCTAGCAGCACAACAGGAAGTGGAAAGCATGAGTAACCCTCTGGCAGTGCTCTTCAAGCATTAGAATGCGAAATACAATCAGGAATGGCATCCACGACACCACTGCATCTTCTTCAATGTGTCTACAAAGGTCGCTCGCCGTAGGAAGACCAAGGCCATACACTACATTTGCCACAACTTCTCCAAGGCCACCAAGGTAGCACTTCGGGAAGATTTCCAATATGAGTCGCAAGATCATTGGCTTGGGTACCCGTATATCAAGCAAAGAGACAACAAAATGGGAAAAAAATTTAGTGTTAACCCTATACTTATCCTCATATTCTATGCAATCCCTCCCGAGTATCCACTTCATTGTTATAATTGTCAAAGAATTTTTATTCTTCGTCATGCATTTCAAATGCCTGTTAGAAATTTCACCTAAAAAGGTTGTCTATGACTTATTGCTAGTAAGCCTAATTGAGGTATTAATTGTGCCTATCTCTACCCAACTACCAAATGCTAATTCTTCCCAATTACCAAGTGCAATTTTGTTGTTGTCTTACGGTCTATTTATAGAAATAGATGAGGTACATGTGTGCGATAAGCATGATGTTGATCGGGTATTAACTCTAAAATACCATCAAGAGCCAACTCAAAATTCCCACCGAGAGAAAACTTGAGAATCTCACCCAGCTGTGTCTGTTGTGTATGAATTTTTGTGTACAAAGTTAAAAAGGAGTAATTAATTAGCTAAAACCAGTAGCAGTCCCAAGTGATCGTTCACACGGTCAAGTGCTAATGTGTCACACTGTGGGAATTTTTATTTCTCCAAGGATGAACTCAAATATTTTTGTGTACTCATTACACTTTCAACTTAATCATTCTTTTTAGGTTATTAATTGCAAAGTATGCAAAAGGTTTTGTATGCCTTCAATCATCGGCTCAATTTCCCAAGAAATGGCGTCGTAGGACATAATGACTAATTGTCATTATGAATTATTATCTTTTCAGAGGGAAAGGAATTCATTTCGCATGAACAAGAGAGTTGGCAGTACATGCCGAATTTATTGCAAAAGGGCAACCGTTGTCTACAACTCCAAGTCGATAAAAGAATAAGTGTTGCATGTGAAAGAGCATCACTGTGAAAAGCTTTCTGTGTATGTTGTTCATCGCTAAGAGCTTTGAGTGCAAAATTTGCTAAGGAACCCAAGTAAATTGCAAAGAGTTTGAATGTTTCTAAGGTCCACAAATTCTTGAAATGTCCCAGAATCTTTAGATGGAAGCACAAGGAGAGGCGAACCAAAGCTGATTTAATGCCATGCATGCAACACCAATGGCCAACATTTTTGATAACATCTTTTATGCTTCACCTAAAATACCAAAGAAGCCGAAGTGGGTTTGCACGCGGGTTGTGGACAAGAAAGCTCATAGGGACCAGACATTGATAACAGAGGAATGGGATAACATTCATGACCCTATGCTTAAAACCAACCCTAAGATTCTTAGGGAAGCAGCTTGTGAGAGAATGAAACAGTCTACTAGCCAACAGTCTTTGGCATACAAGATATGGTTATGTGGTCTCCCACAATATATGGTTCCTTTTTTGCATTACTGCTTGGAACTAGTCCATGAATGCATGAAAATTTTTAACCTAGATACCGACGCATTCGAAGGTCGGGATCCAAGGATCATAATTAGCATGGAGGCTATAAGGGATATGCTATACATCCCTCCCAGAAAGGGCTATATAGTAGAAAAGATGGAGACATTCACTCCAGAAAAGGGGGAAGAGTTCCGGTAGACCAGAGATCTTGCTCTAAGATTTTATAACCAAGAAACCAAAAGGCCTAAAGAAGATTTTGCAAAGCCACCACAAATTTTGGTCACGCACATTGCTTTTAACTCAAACTTGTAGGAGGCCTTCTCTATGAAGGCTTTTGTTTGCGGCATGGATGAAGACAAGTACGTGCAAGAGTTTCAAATGGGTTTGGGTTTTCAATTGAGGAGACAACATTCTTTATTTTGGTATGACTTTGTGGAAGTCATCGTCTAGCAAATGCTAAATCAGATCAAAGAATACAACACACAACATAAATTCAAGTTTTCTTCTCTCCTCGCTCATATTTTTTTGAACTAGAACCCTAACTTCTTTAGAAAACGTATGGGCTTGGATATTTTTGATGAACATGGAGTAAGAAGGCTAGTTTCTGTGTGGACTCCCCTCCTGTCTGCAACTTATGATTACTATACATTTTTGGAGTGTTTCTTGACTCCGATTTTGCAAGATTTTAGTGAAGATAGCAAGCTTTATTGGCTTTCTACCGATCAAACAAGATGGATGCAAAGTTTCCATCCTCCTTGTGATTGGTTTCTCGGGGATGATTTCACATTTGTTAGGCTGCATGGATTTACCGAGGAGCCATTTTGACTCTCAACGTACATCACAAATAGGGTGTTGGCCCTCAAGGTGTTTCGACAACTGTCGATTATCGACAATAAATTTTCCGAAGGAAAGAAGTAGAAAGGTTTTTTCTTCTTACCTTTAAGTTTCAAAATGGTGGTAATGACAAGAAAACAGACACATAATCTACCAGAAGCAAAGCTAGATCATTTGGGGCTGGTGTTAATTTGTGACAAGTGGAAATATAACCCCAAAAATGACTTAGCGGACTTGAAAGTTAAGGTGACTCATAGCTCCTAGCCTTACTAGGAAGCTCGGCAGAATCCACAGTCAGAATAGGATGACCTATTTGTGGACCTGACCTATATTCCTACTGAAGATAAGAGGCAACCATGGCTCTCTTTCTATTTTCCTTTGGTGATGCCTAATGAGAAGCACTGAATGGGGGCCACCCTTCGCAATGAATTGGTTAAGAATTGGAAATGGAGTGAAGATAAAATTGCAACCTTCTAGATTTATCATCAAGAGACAAATGCCTTGATGCCTTGTTTGAGGAGATAGACAAAGATGAAAGATTCGATGATCAATGGAACAAAGGGCATGGAGATATTGATGCGAGCGATGATGAGGATGTAGATCCAGATGAAGCTAGGAAATATACATCAAAGAGGAAGGAGGTGAAAAAGGCTCAAGTGTAGAAAACCAAAAAAGTGACAGAGCAGCTCGACAAGACTTCACTGAGAGTGTGGGTGATTGCATCATAGTTGGAGGCCTCACTACCACACACATGGATTGTCAAAAGATCTAGGGTAACCCAACAACCTTTAGAGGTCATAGAGGTGGAAAATTCTCCACCTGATAAGAGGCAGCGCACATATGCAACTTCTGGAGAAGGCTCATAGGAGCTTGCAATGAGCCAAGGATCAAAGTCCTCCACACCTCAAGTATCTTTTTCTCTCCCTCTTCTCACTACGCAATATTTGGTTACTCCTGCTACCTTTTCCATATCCACACCCTCAAATACTTTGAGTGTTGGCATTTCTTTTTCTGCTTTTACTTCCACGGTCATGGGAGGTTTCTCCCAATTCTCCCAAATCAGACATGTAGCTTTTAATCCCATGCGGTCTGTCTCACCTTTTTTCGTAGCCCAGTCTGGATCTACCATTACTACCCCTTTTACTCCCACTATGTTGTCCCTGACTCAGCTTGATCAACAGATGGTATCCTCTGCATCTTTGCTACTGCCACCGCTCCCCATGAGTCCTTCTGTCGCTTCCCCAACTGGGCCTTGGTATAGCATTCCCTCGTTCTCCCCATTAATGGTCTCTCTACCGAAGAAGACATCAACCAGGACCATAACTCTCTCTTTCCCTTTTTCTATTCCTCTCTGTGCACCCTTTGCTAGCGAGTTGAGTATATCACCACCAAAATTTATGTCAGAAGGCAAAAAAATGAAAGCAACACGAGCTATCAGGGTCTAGAAGAGGAAAGCAAAAGATGCTACAAAGTTGGCTGATCCATGCATGCAAACCCTTTTTCATGAAGCTCAACAATCGTAGCATTTCACAACTATGCATCCAAACACCATCAAGCCATAGGGAGAGATTCAACCCGAGGACTATACAATGCATGTTGTAGGGATTGATCTATGTGTAGCTCGACTACAAGACAAAGTTGAGCTGATGGAGGAAACTCGGTGAGTGGTGACTACTGACTTCCTCAAGCATAGTCGCCAACTAAAAAAAAGGGAGGACGAGATCAAAAATGTCAAGGAAAGAATGGAGGTCCTGTTGAAGAAAGAAAAGGAAAGGGAAGCCAAAATTACATGAATATCTCAGCGAGTGCAAGCAGAAAGTGCCAAACTCCTGGCAGAACTTACAAAGTTCCAGTCCATGGATCCCAACCTGGTCACTGAGCTACAACAGACAAACCAAGAGTTACAAGACCAGTTGGAGCAGGTAGAGGGAGAAGTGCAACAAAAAACTGAAGAGCTTCAGCAACAACGAGTTCAATTAGAATAGGAAATGCAACATAAGGATCATGAGCTCTAGAAGAAACAAGCTCAATTTTAGAGGGAGATCCAGGAAGTAAAGATTTCCTTGGAAAAGGAATCCACAACTAGAGGCCAAGTTGAGGAACAATTGCTTTCCGAGTTGGGAAATTTGTAGAAATGACTCTCTATTGTGAACAAGAGAATTGTGGCGCTGACGCAAGATGTCGGGTCGAAGGATATGGAAATTAGTGCTTTGAAGAATCCTCCCCAGCCCCTTGCTACTCTGTCATATCTCCTTTCAGTAGCCCAAAAACTAGACATCTCATACTGGGAAAAGGTCAAGACTTTCTATTTGACTCTTTATCCGGTGCTTTAATTCATGGTGGAAGTGACAAGTTTGAGCTAAGAGGTGTGTGGAACAATTGAGTAGTTCCCACAATTCATAGTAGAGAAGATGCTCAAGGTGGAGAAGTTGCTAGACAAGCTATACACAATGGTGAATGAAGACCTAGTGAACCCGGGGATTGAAGATCGGAGGTTAGCTACTAAGAGGACAAAGGAATTCATTTGTTGCCATGAGACCATCCTTCATGCCAGCGATTGCTCGGTAACACTGAGTTGGACTATGAACAGTATACAAACGAAATTCTCCCAATTGAATCAGATGGGCTTGCCCTTCCCATTTATTTTTGATGATTCGATGGCCACAACAAAGCATATCACAACAAAAATCGAGGAGAATCAACATGATTTATTTTCCTTTCAACATTTCAGTCAACCCCCTACTGCTGAGGACATTGAAGGCGTCACCCATCAAATAGTTTGACTGCTCTTTTAGCTCAAGTCTAGGACTAGGATATCTATGAAGCTACCCTTCAAAGAAGTGATCAATCTACACGAGGCACAAGAGAATTTGCATTCCATATCGATACCATTCGAGGCCAACTAGCTGCCTTTGCAGACTGCACTTTCAAATCTCTAACTCCATTGACCAATGGATAAGGCTCTGGTCCTCAAACCAAAAATTTTGGGTTCCCATTTTATAGGAAAAATGCCCCTAGTAGTCACCAAAAGCTATGGATTGAAAATCCCTTGAGCTCCCTTCGGGTTAATAATATTATTTTGCTTAACCCGGCCCGCACCTCATTTTTTGATATCTCCAACCCCTCTTTGAAGAATCATGCCCGCTTCTTCCACTTGTCCACCGTGCACTCCTTGCAAAGAATTCTTCCCTTGCTTCTCTATCGAGCCCTGCCATGTCTCCATGTGTCAGTAGTGTGGGCCTTTGTGAGCCCACCCCTCCACGTGTCTTCTCCACAGGGAGTTTCATCGCAAGGAAGGGAAGAATGAATGATGAGCCCTGTCCTATCACCATGTTTCCTAGCCAACGATGTGGGTGAGTGACTTGTGTATGCATGGGAATTTTTTTTGTTGCTTCCACTGGGACCACAACCATCATTCGAAGGGGAATGCATTTATTTCGAAGGTGACTACATTCTATGATTCAAAATCTTTTATGTTGCAACGACCATGGGAAATCATTGTGATGGACATCATTGCTAGTGATAGGGAATCTTTTCTGTTATTAGCTCTCAGGCAGTGGGACACTTCTCTTTATATACTACTTCAACTCTCCAAAAAGGGGTTCAAAGTTCAGAGAATACACAGAAAGATTGTGGAAAGACATCAGGCCTTTGTGTTGTTTTTAGATTATTGTATTAAGATACACAGATTGTGTCATGTTTGTTTGACCTTTATGTTTCTTAGCTAATTAACAAAACATTATACTGTGTTGTTATTGCACTGAGTAGTTTATTTGCAAAACTTCTATAATTTCAATATAAGTTTGTTGATTCAGACCATGTCTTAAACTCTTCTTTTTAGTAAATGTGTATGGAGGTTATTTTACGTTATTTAATGAACTACTTAGGCTTTTCATCTATGCTCTCTATTATTTCTGGACATGCAGATTGTTGAACGGACCCTTAAATCCCATTTGAAAGGAATATTTACCACGCCCACACCTACATCTTGGCGCATCGCCTTAAGTTAGATCTTTATTTTATATATTTGCTTCCTTTTCCCATTCCAAACCCCCCAAATATAGAAGGAGCTAGCTTCTTTAAAAACTCGAAGGTCACTTAGTTTAGCGCAATTGGCCCCCTCATTAACTAAGTTTCTCATAAGGTTGTTGCTTGACATTTTTAGGCATCAACAATCCCCACATACAATTCATCCAATAGTTGATATCAATGTTTTTCCATAGCATTATTATCTTGTTATTTTTATAATTATTGTCTTTTGAATAACATTAATCATAGGCAAGAGTTCATCTCTAGTGGATATAAGAGAAGTGTTACGTTCAACATAATTACTACACAATGCCATTGCATTATTTAGGTTACGTAGGATATGATTACTATTTTGGTTTTACATGTCTCCAATTTAAAGAAGACATCATCTATTCAATACATAAATCAAACTAAAATAATGAACAATTAAATTATATTTTTTACTAAAATTTAAATCTATTTATTAAATTAAGATTACCTAGTATGTAGTGTAGCTAGCGTTGCAATATTGTTAAATGACATAGTGATTTTAGTGTGTTTCAAGAGATTATTTTTAAGGTTCAATCAAATCCTATAGAAAATTTACATTCAAAATAAGGTTGGAATTAAAAGGAAGGATATTTTTTATCTCCTTAAGTCTAAATAGATTTCTTCTAAGAACACTACCACACAATTATTGTATAAGAATTATAATGTTGACATAGTAGGTGTTTAATTGAACCTATTTTTATTCAAACCACCTTAAGTAGAAATTTGTATTGCATTTTGGGATACCATATTACTCATCAAACTTATCCTAAAGTGTGTGATAACTTGATTACTTTTCCTTGTGGTAGGATAAGTGCACAAATTTAGTGGATAAGTTTTTTACTAGTGTCACTCTAAATATTAAATAATTTTATTCCCTATTTCACATTTCTTCATGTCCTTATCATGAATGACAAGATAGCTAAATGTGTGGATGTGATTGTGGAAATTCACTCTCATAGGGTGATACAAATTTACTCTAATGAAAGGTATAATTTCATTAACCATGACCTCATTATTGGCATGCAATAATATAGTGAATACATGACAAATACTTACGTGAGTACCACCTAGCATGTTATTATCTATTAATGGAAAATTGAGGATAAGACCATTAAAATATAAAAAATCCATCATAAAATATTAAAAATGTATCTTGATGGGGCAAATGAAAAAATGAACTACGTCTTTTCTATCTATAGGTTGATTCATTAGAAGTGGAGAGATCTCCAAATCCATCGTAGACAACGTACTATGTGCCTAAGTGTTTCAAAAGGAATGCAAATTTTGAGATTGAGGAACATTGTGAAGGTGGATAGCAATATGTTTGACATACAAGAATTTCACTTCATAAACCAAAAAATAGAGTTTAAATTGAAGTTCTAGAGTATCGATTTAACCAATTTTAAAGAAGGCCATAAGAATGACAATTTATTTGTGCCCGAGTGATCAAGTATTTACTAGAACTACAATAAGATATGAAATGTGCAAAAAGTACATAATATGATCATTACAAATTCCATAAATCTCCTTAACTCGATTATAAATAAGAATGACTCGTTGAATGATTATGTTCTCCATTTATCTCCTAATCTAAATGATAAGGATTATTGACAATCATATTGATCTCAACTTATAACAACTTAAAACATGATGAATATGAAGTTAAGATATTGATATGCATTACATTAATTCAAAAACTAATCACAACTTAACCTAAATTTCAACCCACCCTAATTGAATTTTGACTTCCAAATTTTCATTCAACATTTAATCATTGTTTTTGTGGGTCCAGTGAATGGATTGCTTAGCTTCCTTGGTAAAACCTCATTTGTAATTATGTGGATGTTACTTTCATGATATGCCACTTCTTGGCAGCTTGCTAAATAAATTTCTTCATATAATATCTAAAAACCCCCTAAAGTCAATATAAATCTCACATTTTCAAAGCATTTCACGTGGAGGAAAGAATAAAGCGGCCATAAAACATACGCCACGTCAGAACAGAGGAGCGCATTATAGAAGTCGGTCAAGGGAGCGCGGAAAACAGCTTTAAAACCAGCGAAACAATCAGATTTGTTTCAGGTTTTCAAAAAATGGCGAAAGAAGTAAAAGATGATGATCTGGCGAGCGAGAAAGCCGTGGCGCAGGCCTGGTACAACTTGCACAATTCCAAATTGAAGTCCGAAGGCAAATTATTATGGGACTGTGACAGCGCCCTGTACGACTCCTTTGAATTGCGATCTTTTTCGTTTCAGCTGAACAGAGCGTTAACGGTGGTCTCGAGGTCGAGTACCCGCAGCACCTCTGTGCAACCAGAGGCTTCTGGATGCTTTCGTAGTTTCTCACTTCGACGAAAGGCGGAGCTGAATTATGAGCAGCAATCAGAAGAGCAAATTTTGCTTCCAAAGCGTAGAAGCGCTTCGTTTTTGTTGCTGAAGAAAGCGGTCGCTGCATTTCAGTGGAAGAACAGAGCAAAGAAAAGTATTGTCTAAATTTTATTTCAACTTTTCTTGAATTTGGTGCTGTTTGCACAGGGTTTATTTGACTTTTGGGGTTTTTCTGTGTAAATATATTGTAACAAAGAAATTCGTTAAAATATTAATTACTCTTGAAAATGCGTGAATCTTTTTGGAATTGATTTTAGTCAATATATTGATTATTATAGGAGATTAAGGGTGCAGTATCATGGAGGGGGGTTTCCTAAAAAAATTCAGTGGTAGCTGTTGAGAATTTTTAGGATTATTTTAAAGTGGGTCGTCTCATGAATTTGTAGCATAGTTTAGGCTTAAAAGTTTAAGCTCTTTATTTATGGCAGCTGTGGCCTTATGAATTTTATTATTTTGCATATTCAATTCAGCAGAATAAATAAATATAAAATAATTAAAAAAATAATTGGTGAGAATTTTAAAACTTCATATGATTGACATGTTGGTGGGGCAATTTCTAGCCCCGCCCCTTTTTGCACCCACTTAAGTTTTTGAACTAAAAAGTAGGGGCTGCTATTGTTGAGGAAAAGATTGTAATTAATCTCGTAGCATTTTTTTTGCTTCATGAGAACCCCTCCTCCTTCAAAATAGAACTTGAAGCCCCCCATGGGAACCGAGCATAAATGTCACGCCCCTAATTCTACGGGTGTATAGGATTATGAGTAGTTGGCTACTTTAACTCTCAATTATAATTTTAAAAGTGTATAAGATTATGAGTAGTTGTCTTGTAGCTACCTTAACTCTTAATTATAATTCTATATAAGTGTATACAATTATGAGTAGTCGACTTGTGGCTACCTTAATTTTAAATAATGTTAAATGATCATAAATATAGTCTTCAATAGATACATACCTTAATTCTTAATTATGTTATATGATCATAAGTATAGTCTTCAATGAGTACTTAAGTCAATGTGGGTGGAATCCAAACCATAAGATTGATATATAAGAGGTAGTAAGTACTATAATATCATTATATTGAGTATTGCGTTCTCATTAAAAATTATTGAAGGTATCCCCCTAAAAGAAGTTTAGGAGGTTGCCCCTTGAAATGACATATTATTATCAAACATTTGTAGCATATTTTCAATTATAATTATCTCTTGTGTAATTTATTCCATTACACTTAGTCCTACATAAATAATTGATAAGTTGTAGTTAATACATTGTTTTCCTACATGGGGGACTCAATTCTACATAAACAATTGATGTATTAACTAGGTTGTTTAAGCCCTTCCATGCCAAATGACTTAACACTTAGAAAACTATTATATTTAAAAAAGACATGACCAGTAACGCATGCACAAACTCTTGAATCTTGTGTACTTGTGCTAGTTTCGAAATAAAATATCTCCTTAAGAGATAATGCTTTCAAGTGGATTGCATTTAATGAATTCTTCTTAATTATCTATTTTTTTGTAACTTGTTGAATCTTTGAGTTCAATTCAGAAATTTAAGGTTCAAGGCCTTTTATTAGAGAATTTAAGTATGCAATTTTGTGATTAATGTCTTATCTAATATGCAAACGATTAGAGGGATTGTATAAAACATGTGATTGATGAGTCTTTGAAACCTTGAAAAGGTCTATTCATCATTAATAATTCTTCATTTAATGGAGTAGATTCTTCAAAAGGTTTCAAGTAAAGGATGGTGGGTCCTTTCTTTGATCACATCCATATTCATAATAGACATATTTTTGCATGAATTTAGATTGTAACATTATCCTATCCCAATCTCATCACCACTCATCCCCATACATTGATTTTGATCTATATATCTCTATTTGTCATTAATAATTCATCTAATGAAGTAGATGTGAATTTCGTTCTTCAAAAGGCTTCAAGTAAAAGATGGTGGGCCTTTTCTTTGATCACATCCATATTCATAATAGAGATATTCTTGCATGAATTTATACTGTGACATCATCCTATCCCAATCTCACACCACTCATTCCCATACATTGGTTTTGATCTATATATCTTGAATTCCCCAACTTAGATAAGATCTACAATTGTGGAATTGGTTAAAGGTCACAAATTTAGAGGTTCAAAAATTTTAAAACTCAAATTAAAATTAAATCTTGTTGATTTCCTCACGCTAGTCATTTGTGAGCTAACATAATGCACATTTTTGTTGATTTGTGTGTTTTGTAATTGTATTTAAAGATATTCAATCATTCATTTAGAATCATCAAAGAATGTCATGAAATCTAAGAGTTATTATAAGATCCTTTACATTGATAACATTAAGGTAACATTTAACAAAGAATGCATCAACATCAATCATCTTAAAGGCACATTGTATGCTCACTTTTTATCTCCAATTATTGTTTCAAAGTTGTTGAATTGATCTACTTAATGTTTGACTAAGTAGAAAACAATCCTCACAATTCAATAAATTCCCTAAACATGTTTGTAAATTTTTTAAGTTTCTTATTAAGATTTAGAGCATTAATAGATGCAAGAAAATTTCAAATAGCATATTTCTATCAACTTATTCTCATGGGTACAATTTCAATTTCACATGCTAGTTCACTTCCACAATCCTAAAGATCAATTATGCAAGTGTGGACCTAAACCATAAAATGACACATTTTATTTGCATATTTTGAATTAGTTATCTAATTGGGCCTTACAAATCTAACACCTTTGTGAATCAATTTGTGTTGTCTTCCACAACATATTTCTATTATTAGATTTTGAGTAAAGTACCACTTTTAATTTATTTTAAAAAATATAATTAAGCAACTCATTAATCTTGGTTGACTATTTATTTAACTGATTTATTTATATAACTAACATGAATGTTTTTGTAAGTGTGATACCCTATACATTTTTTTGTGAAACCAAACTTTTTACATGACCCAAGGTTGTGGTCTTATGATTTATCCTTCTTTTCCATTAGGGTTTTTAGATTCAAAATTTTCTTGAATTTATACTTTTCATTTAAGATTTAATTAATTTGGATTCCCCTTGCTTATGCTTCATTTTCAAAGCATTTTTGCTTCATCATGTGACCTTATATTAACCCAAACCTACCCACCCTTATTTTTATCTCTAGAAATTCATTTACTGATTGTTTTAGATTGGATCACTTGCTAATTTTTAAAATTGTGTATTAGTTTCAATATTTGTATATTACTTAGCCTTTAGGTTTTTGTGAATTATTTTCATGTTGAGGTATCATCCATATCTTCACATTCACTTAATTAGAAGCCCTCATTTGAATCTTCAAATGGCCCAATCTACTACTTAAGAATATTGTTCTTAATGATGTTCCCATAAGCACTACTATTGAGCCTAGGTTTGAAGATTCTGATCTTGGACATTTGGACCAATAATAATTGCAATTTTTAGATTTTATGAAGTGGATAGTCTTGAAAACTTGGTTCAATATTTTCATGATTTTTTTCTTACTAAGATATTTAGTTTGTGAGTGATTCTAGGCATTGGTGAACTAAGGTTACCCCTTTGTAGTTATTTGAATGGTGCACCATTTTCATAACTTCCACTTGTCCTTGCTCCTAAATTTGGCATGCCTCCTATCCTCTAAACAATTGGGTCTTAGTTCTCTTGTCTTCCACCACCTCTCTTCTTTTTTCTGATTCATAAACTGATCAAGAGATAATATGTCTTGAATATCCACTAGAAGGGTTACATATTTTGCATAACTTGCCTAGACTTCATCTACCATAGGAATTTTCGCTTCATTCTCAGATTGGGACTCCTCCCTATGAGTGAATATAGGTTGAATAGATCTAATAATAGACCTGACAACAGTTCAAATAGTATGGCCATTATTTCCTTGATGATTATTTTTGTTGGAAGTGCTAACTTCTCTATTTTGAATTTGGGGAACATTTTGATCCATTTTGTGGAGAAGTTGGAACATCATGTCAAGTATGGCATCAAACTTTCTCTCTAATCTGGCATTCATAATTTTTAGAGTGATAATACCCTTATATTTTTTTTCCATTTTTTTATGTGACTTCAATATCAACTATGGGGCACTAGCATGTACCTAAGGCTTCTGAAAAAGTATCTTCTATTAGAGTTTTTGGAAATTGATAATATTTTTTTCTCTCTATTATAATTTATCTTTTATCTTTCACTAACATTAATAGAGACTAAGTTGCATGAAATGATTAGCTGGACAGGTTGGAAAGATCACCAACTTTGATACCACTGTAATAAAAACCCCAATTTTTTTGAAAATTTCAATTAAAATCAAGCTACTATGTAATTTCCTTATCACTTTATAACCACCCAATTCTTGAGATGGGCAAGGTGAGAGCATATGGTATAGAGAACCATAGAAATTATCTAGAAGCAACAATAGTAAGAGAAAAAACACTAGGAAATAGATCTAACAAAAAGTTCACTTCTTCAATGGACTGTGTTATGCAAGAACTAAAGGAAAACACATCTACATTTATTCAACGAAGTGTGTGGTTACAATGATCACATATACTCTCTTATTCAACACAATATATAATTAAATAACACAATCACTTCTCCTTTATTCAGTGGAATGCAATTACACAACACATTCACTTCTCGCTTATTCAATGGAGTGAAATTACACATCACAACTTCTTCCACTTATTCAAGAGGCTAAGAAAATACAATAAAGTGCATAATGAAACCACTGGTGGTACTACCATCTAGGGTATTACAAGACAATATAAATCTTATTATAAATCATCATTAGAGAATATTAACTTTCTAATTAAGGATTGATATATAGTTATGATCATAAATGTAAACAATTGTAACAAGCCAAAATGAACCAAATATCGTGGAACAAAAAATTACTCAAGTACCCAACAAAGATATACCTTTGATAGTTGACATTAGAAGTTTATTGAAGGTCTAATATCACTTGGTTTTTTTGATAAATTTCCAAATCATAACTAAACCATTAAGAACACAATATAAATGTTGAAGACATACCCATAAGCACCCAACACAAATTAGAACCATAACACCACTCCAAATTGTACATCCAACAAGAAAAATAATCTAAAATGCCAAAGAAAACCTCTAGTACACTTGTCAATACTAGATAATGGTCGGGTTCTATTGAAGATGATAAGAGCTTGCCAATTACTAAAATTGGACCAACTAAAAAATATAAGATCCTCCAAAAAACTAGAACTTACATTGTAACTCATAAAGATTTGAAATCCATCTCAAAAATTCTACAACTATATATATGAAATATAAATTAAAGTATAAGTAAGTAAATGTCCATAATGTCATTTCTACTTAAATGTTTATTTCATCTCTCACACCTCGTCTCAACAACTACATGTACAACCTACCAATATGGTGTGACCCCTTAAATTCCATCAAAATTCATCACCCAATAGAAGCATGAACAACTTAGAACTGTACAACCAACATAGGACTAATTTACAAGGATAGATATGTGAGTTTGGGTACAACTGTAATAAAATCCTTCTAGAAATGGTATGGTTGGAATGAGGAAGGGTATGGCGCCTTTACCAATAGTTCCAAAGAATGATGAATCCACACATAATGTTAGTAGTGTTTGAAAATCAAAAATAATTTGAGCATCAAAACACATCGAATACCTCCATTCTTAAAGCAACCAATTGAAAATACGCTTACTGGCATAGTTGTGATCACTACTTGAAGTCTTCTAAACTAGTTGGGGGATTTTCATCCCCAAAATTAATATTTTCAAGATATTTTCATCCTCAAGAAAATTGGAGATGAACAAAGGTTATCTCTAAAGAAGAAAATATCATTTCTAACCTCAACACCAAGCTCTCGACCTTCTTTAATAATATTCTAGATGGAAAATAATATATATATTTTTTGTATTAGATATAGTAAGATAAAAAAATATTACAAATATGTCCAATTGGTGATCAGTCTATCAACTATATGAGTATTAAGAGTTTTTTTATAACAAAGATGCCTATAGCTAGCTTGATAGCATAAATACTTTTTACATCATTTTACAAAAGTTGTATTACCAAAAAATATTACATATAAACATAGCATAAGTGGTATGAGTCAGTTTTTAAACATTGCGGTGTTTGCTTCCTTCTTCCACCTCGTTTGTGTCCATGTTTATTGGTTGTACATTAGATCTCACCTCCTCAATGGTTGAGGTCGCTACTTCCTCTTCCTCTTTCGGCGGAGCTGGTGGTTGGGGGTATCTTGGCTTGCCAGCATTGTTGAATATCCCTTGGAATTTGTTCAACACCCTTAGAAAGGCATCCACTTCCTCATGGTTTCAATGATGGGAATTTCCACACTTTACCTCCTCCCTAAACACAGTCACTGCTCCTTCCCTAAACAACCTTAGAATTTTTTCCATTGAGAGCTCCAGATGAAGGATGACCTACATAACAACATTGCCAACTATGAGTCTCTTTGAAGACTCGGTGAGTACCCTCTTGTAGCCTTAAAATGTATATGTGTTTCTTGCCTTCCATATAAACCATATAATTTCAATAGATAAAGTAATCCAAAAAAAATGAAACTCTTTGCTTAATTTCTTGGAATTGAAAAGAATGTCTATACTCTATTTTTTCATTTAGATCCCATATCAATAAATCATTATAAAACATTTTCCAGATTTCCTTAGCATACATACAGTAAAAAAGAATATGCTTCATTGTCTCAGGAGTCTTGCAAATACTACAAATATCCACATCCACATCCACATAGTTAAGTCTGTAAGGTAATTTATGTAATAAAATAAGCCATGTAAAGCACGCCTTTTTAGGCTCTTTGATGTTATGCCACAAACATTCAAATATTTTGGAACACATGATATCAGAGAAATATGTTCCCCAACATTGGTTAACATGGTCGACCACTGAGTTTGACCTAGTAAGTTCTTTATAAATTTTCTTGGCTTTAAGAGTGGTTAACTTGGTGCCATCTTTCCAAACAAGGTCATTTGCAATGTTGAGGTCCACATCAATGTTGGTAGGAAATTGAGCTTCCTTATAAGCTTCAGAAAGGGTATTATAGGTTCTAAAGCTGGTAGAGGGTATGTTGAAGGCAGTGATTAGGTTATCCCAATTCTTAACCATACCGTTGTCAAGGATATCATTAAAAGTTTGGATTTCAAATAGACTCTACTTTTTTGCAGAGCAACCTTGTAGTAGGGCTAAGGGCTTATTATTGTGAATCAAATTCCACCAAACAAAACAACAAGAATGACCATTGTTATTATTGACAAGGGAGATATTATTAGTTTTACAAGAGACATTGGAATTTATCAATTCCCATGCTTTCCAAAGACTCCTAAACATTGTGGAACTGTTCGAGAACATGGGATACTTACTTAAGAGAATATCATAGATAGGTAGACCTTTCCAAGTCTTAGCCTGCATGGGGACGATAAGATGAATATTGTTCCTTACTAGCACTATCCACGGCTCATTCTCGTCCATCGCCTTGGCAACCCATTTTGTTGCTAGAGCAGTACCATGAAGTCTTAGGTACTTTAGCCCAAGTTCCCTATGAGACTTGTCTAAACAACACCAATCCCATTTTACTACATGATTTTTCCTCTTTCCTTTTCCATTTGACCAAAGAAAACTCCTAATTATTTTTTGAAAAGCAAACAAAGGAAAAATAGATGTTGTAGGAGGAGAGGATTTTTTGACAGACCTAGAATTTGCTAGCCAATGAAAGGTATTGCCTATTCCAACCCTCTATCTTCTTCTCAAATTTTCCACTTATCCACATCCACATTTCCTTCAAGTTCAGATTGACTACAAAGGGGATTCCTAGATATCTTACTTGCTTATCAAGACCCCCCATTGAATATCATTCTTCCTTATCCATTCTGGAGGTGACTTCCCATCCAAGGATATTGGATTTAGCCATGGAAACCTTAGCCCTGGAGGCTTGGAAAAAAAGCTCCAATTTTCCCATCAGGGTTTCAAAATTATTTTCTTCTAGTTCAGGAAAGATTGTAGTTTCATCTGCAAATTGAATATTAATCAATTTATTTTTGTCTGGGAGCTTGATGCTACTTACCCTAGGAGAGTGGGTTTGATCTCTGAGCAAGTAGTGAAGAGTGTTAGAGGTAGTTACAAAAACGCTTGGGGCAAGAGGACAACCTTGTCTGATTGATCTTCCCAAATCAAATTCTTCTAAAACCGAACCATTTACCTCCACCTAGGAAATTGCATCTTTTAGGAGTGTGTCCACCATGTTGCAGAAGGTGGTGGGGAAACCAAAAGCCTCTAGAGTTTCCCTTAAAAAGGGTCAATCAATCCTATCACATGCTTTCTCAAAGTCTTGAGTAAAATCATTGCAGCCTTTTGATTAGACTTCCTTGCCCATTCCATGGCTTCCTAGCTTGTGATTAGGTTTTCCAAAATGTATCTACCTTTGATGAAACCAGTTTGAGTGTTGTTGATGAACTTAGGCAATATATCAACCAATCTTAAAGCCATCACTTTTGCTAAAATTTTATAGGACACATTTAGGAGGGCTATTGGCCACCAATTTTTGATAAGGATCTTATCTCCCCCTTTTGGTAGCAACTTGATAAGCCCTTTGTTAATAATTCTCCCAAGGAACCTTTGTCCAAGGCCTCATTATAGACCCGTAGCAAGTCCTCATAGAGAGGATGGCCCTTTTTGTCTCTTCCTTGGTTAAACTTGTGGCTAAATTCCTTGCATCTTCATTTGAGGTCTTCTTAGGGATGATCCCTTTTATGAATTATTTGGCCTTTTGGTTGCCCTCAGTGCCTTTCTCTGAGGTGAACAGGGTTTTGAAGTAAATTTAAATCTAGTCTAAAATCTCTTCATGGGAGGTGACCAACTGGTCATTATCCCAAATTTGCTCAATTTTCTCCTTAAACTTCTTTTCCCTAATGTAGTTAAAGAAGAATTTCGAACCTTTGTCCCCACAGCTTAGCCAATTTAGCTTGGCCCTAACTTTCAACCCTTGGATTTTGTGGTTTTGGATTCTCCCAAGCTTGTCTTTAGTCAAGTTAAGCTCTTCCCCTAATCTTTCATTTGTCGAGTTGGCCTAGATTTTGGTCTTAGCAATCAAAAGTGAGTCTTGAAGCTCATTTTCCACCCTCTTGTTGTCCTTGGCTCTCTTTTTTCCAATGGTATGGAACATCTTTTTCCAAGCCTCAGTATTCTTGTTCCACCTATCAATTGGATTGATATTCTTCAACGTCCACTTGTTAATTTACCTTATGGAAGTGATCGCATCCTTATAATCATTTTCTTTTAACCAGAAAGTGTTAAGAATTAAGCCATCCTTCCTCTTCTTAGAGTGAGGATTTCCAAGGTTCATACTGACTTTGGATCTAATTGGATGGTGTTTCAACATGGTGTATGGATAAATGCATATTTTGAGTCCTTCCTCATTTGGAGCGAAGCCAAAGTTACCCTTGTTTACATAGAACCTATCCAATCTATAGTAAATCCTCTTATCTCCTTTTTGTGCATTGCACCAAGTGAACTACACTCCCCTGAAATCCTTTTTACTTTTCTCTAGGGGATCCATCAAATTGAGCTTGATTTTTAGTCTTTCCCAGAGGTGCCTATCATTTTCTTTCCAAGTCATGTCTGCGCCACCCCACTTGTCTTCTTAGTGTTCAACCATGTTGAAGTCTCCACCTAGAATCCAAGGTATCTTCGGTAGGGTGGTAAGCCATTTCCAGAGGGATTCTCTCTCCCTATGATCATTAGGGGCATAGATTGAACATATTCCAAACGCCAGTGGACATCATTGTCCATGATCACCCAGATAGCTCTATTACAGGGCCCGGATGTGCCCTAATTGGTGAAAAAGGAGCTCCACTTGCTGGATAGGTGAATGGAATCACCCCCCCTTTCCTTTTTCATGGTTGGTATTAAAGGAGAATGATTCTTTCCAAATGAACTTCAGATTGTCTTCCAAGGTAAAGCCCACCACTTTGGTTTTTTGTAGTATTACCAAATATTTTTGCTTCTCAAGGTTTAGAAACCGTCTTACAACGTATTTCCTATCAGGGGACTCCAAGACATACAATTAAGATTCATTCTCCACATTCATTGGAGTAGCCTCTAGGTCCTGCTTGAACTACTTGAAGCACTTCGACAGTTTTTCATCCACTTCAGGTCTTTTTTCCTTCGTGGTTGAATTACCACACTCATCTTTTTCCTTTTCTTTTTAGATAATTGAATAGTTTTTGGGATAGGGAAATAATAATTTCCTTTTCCCTCCACAAACAATTTTCTAGATTAAATAATAACTCATTATGTGCAAAGACCCCCTTGTTCCTAGGAATCCCCTTGAAGGTGCAACTTAAAATATTCTTTTAATAATTAACTATACCTTAGTTTCCTTTTTAACATTTCCTCCTTAGGAAAACTTAAGTTAAATTTATTTAATACTTTAATAAATCACCCAAGTTGTGGAAATAATCAAAATGAGATAAATATGATTTTTTGACCGTACCATAATGTCTTTAAGGACTTAAAATGATGAACTAAAGCAACTTGGTGTCTGTCTAAAAATAACATGCTTCTCCAAGAAGTTTGGAGAGCTCCCAAAAGGACAAAATCACATTTTGAAAGCATCAATAGACACAACAAGATTGAACCTAAACTCACAACCATGAACAAAACCATTGCTTGATCAATCATATGTTCTCAAAGAAATTTGGAGTTCTCTCTTGCCCATCAATTAACCTACGAGAAAACTTGAAAAATAGGATAATTGCTCAAAAACTGATTATGCTTGAGAAGGGGACATTACATACTCCCATTTGGACTACAATATGATAGATGTCGATGTATAAGTTTTAAAAGTGACAAGTCAAGATTATTAAAAATAAGAGTTATCCAACACCTAGAGCATACACTTTGTATTCAAATAAGTACGATTGTAGTCTCTTTCATAAGGATAAGAACCTAGTTGATGTAGGAGCATCCCGGGCAGATTGACTATCCACATCACCAAAAAAAATAATTTGACTTCAATTTTGCATTTTTGAAGTGAGTTTGATTTCAGAATTCAAATCATTATGATTTTGTTGTGATCATCTAAAGACGACATAAATATGTTATTGATGAGATCTTACCCATTACTTATATTTCAGCAATAAATTGTCATATGAAGAGATTCCCTTGTTATCATCTAGACGTGTTGGGCAAGATGGAACAATGGAAAACTTTCAAATTTTAATTTTCACCTACGTGAGTAGGTAGGCTAATTAAATTGGTTATGTCTTAGAGTACTAAGTCTAAATCTTGAAGCCAAGGTTAAAGGTCATGAGTGTAATCACAAAGCACTTTCGCGAATGAAGAGTCATGAATGGCATCGTGGGAGAAATTATAGCAGTAGTTTAGAATTAAATAATAAAAAATGCTCAGAGCTTAGAAGGCTGCGTAGTAGAGGGAGGGCCAGAGAAAGATATCATAGGCTGCGTTGGGATGTAATATGGGTCAATGTGAAGATTGAATTCGTATAATTAGAGGGGAAGTCATCGGTTGCCATAGACCATGACATACAAAGTAGCAAGACTAGGTTGCTTGAATTGTGTGATAAATTGGAGAGTGTCAGTGTGAAGGAAAAGCTAGAGTGAAGGTTTCTAGAAATATAGATACTTTGGTGACTTTATTGCAAGACTAAAAGACTTGAAGCTATTATAAAAATAATATATGGTGTGTTTTCTTTAATATTTCTTCTTCATATATTCATGCCTAGATAGTTGTATAAATCATGTATTATGTATGTCTTCTTGTGATAAATACAAGGCCTAAGAATAATTATAAAATATAGAGCTAGATAATGTTAGTTTCTTATCTTTTTTATTCTATTTGAATCATTACACGACTCTAAAATAAACAAAAATAACTCCAAAGTTAAACCTAGTTAGCTCTAGATTAGACTAGATGGCAATAGAACTTGCAACATCACAAATTTACCACTTTGGAGTAGTAAGTAACATATCATACCACTTATCCCTAGAATTTTGGTATTTGATCTAAAAGAGTTTGAGTAAAACTTCAATGTTTCTAGCCACACACAATTATTAAAAAAATCTTAGTTTTAATAATTTAAAAATACTTTTTGCATGCATGGTTTCTTGTTAATTTTGAGAAGTTAGCCTCTTTAATCAAAATACATTGAGTTATTAACCCTTCATTTTGTCCCTAAGAGTTCAAAGGACTCTAGTTTAATTGAACTAAATATCACCCTAATTTAGGATTAATGGAAATCTTCAATACAAGACTAAAGTTCACCTACATTATGGAGTAAAATTAATAAGTGAGCTATTGAATGAGCTCCAAAAATTAGTAGTCCTAGGATAGTAATAATATATTAATTGAGCTCACTAAGAACAAGAAAAATCATCTAAAAGATCATTCTTTTCATAGCACAAATTTAGTCTAAAAATAGGGGTAAAAATATTTTTTTTGAAGCAACAATAGTATGTAATTTGTTATGTATGAAAAAAAAATTGATATCACCCAAGAGTAAAGGATTGATCTTGAAGGGATTAGGGCCAACTCACCCAAGGATAAAATCCTATGGCATTTTATATTTAAATTCTTGTATTCATTACTTATTTATATAAGTTTACTTCATTATAGATTAGTTTGTATTATCACATTCTTATTTGAAAGACTTATAGGAATTAAATTAAAAAAGAAAAATATTTCATTTCTAACATTTCCAATTTCATGCAAATTTTGTTCTTTGTTTCAAGAAAAATAATTTAGTATAAATTTGTAACAATGTGTTTGGTTTTAGTACATTTTAATTTCAATAACTTTATTTTAGTACATTTCATTTCTATTAGTGTGTTAATTCTAGTACATCAGTAGAATAGAATAGATCTGATTTCAAGTTTAGTAAACCTTAGGTTACGGTAGATTCAATTAAGAGATGTCTATTACCTTTATAATTTAAGATCATCTTGTAAATCTCCTTGAGCACCATCCAAATTGGTAAGAATTAAATGATGAGCAATTGAACCACTACAAACTTGTCAATTAGGTGATATCTACCTTGCAAATCCTTATTTCTAGTGTATTTAATTTATGTGTAGATGAAAAACAATGTATTTTCTTCTTAATACATGGGATGGGTGATTTTGAATGCCCATATGTGGTGGGAACAATAATATTAATTATTATTCTCTAATTATTTAAGATTAGAAAGAAAGTATAGAAAGAGAAAAACAAAAATAAAAAGTTCACTTTAGAATATGACAAGTCATGTCTAGTAAATAGCTACTTAATGGGGCACTTGGGAGTTACAAATTAACTTTTCTAGCATTATGATAGACGTTGCATACTTCAAATTTATTTTATATTCTCAAATGATGTTCTCCATGAATAAAGGGTCATGAGAAATCATACAATGGTATCTTGAGACCTTGTTGAGCCCATTGTATTAATATTTGGTGGGTTTCTAGGCTTCCTTACTTGTCTATATAAATTAAAGACATGAGATAGAGGTATTATATGGATTATTTGTAGATTTTGTTATGTTGTCTAAATATTGTTAAATTGAAGAAGATATTTAATGAACTATATTGTTGTAAAGATTTATTCGTGTTCAATACAAGCTTAGTATCTCTTTAGTAGTGAACTTCTCTTCAAAAGGGTTTCTCCACTTATATTATTGTCATATGTGTTTGTTGATTTTAATTTGGTATTATAAGTGTTTATTGTGTTAATTAAATTGAGTTTATTGTTATATTTTAGATTTGATGGTTAATCACATATCTAACATTTTATAATAACCAAATTTGTACACTTCATATTATATTTTTAATATAATTGCTCACTATTTTTTGTGAACAACTTAGCTATAGGTATGATGGAGATGAATATAACTTTGATGCAACTCTAAAATTTGGTTGTCTAGAGACTAGAAATGGATTTTCTCTATCTATATTTTGCCTAGGAATCAAAATAGTTTGTCAAGTATGTTGTGAGTATATCTTATAGGTCTAAATCACCTTGAAATCGAAATAATTTGTCAAGACTATTATGGATATATCTCATAGGCTTAAATCATTTCTACAAGTGTGGATCTATTTTGTATCTCATGAATTTAATCTAGAACACCACACACTTCTATCTTTTGATTTATCAAATTATCTACCTTTTCTAATCATCAAGGATTGATGGTATTTAAAAATATATTTAAGGAGACTACTAGATCGGTAGGGTCAAGTTCTTCAAGCTCAAGCCCCTAGAAAGACTAGCTTTATGGTGAAACCAACAATTGGGGACAACAATCACCAAACATGTAAGAGCTCTAGAATGATGATGCAAGCTTAAAAATTCCATTTAGTGCTCCAATTGAAATATCCTTAAGAGTAATGTGAGAATGATTTGATTGATGAATGTTTTATTCTCCCTTGAATGTTAAATGAATGCATGTCAAATGTTTTTAAATATAAATACATAGCAATAAATCATGCTAAATGTGTACCAAGTTAACTCATGGCAAGAAAGAAATGAATGAAAGTTAATTTAAGATGAATCCTTGAAAGTGAGATCTAATTAGAATACGCAAAATTAACTATAATAGCTACTAGTACCCTTCCCCTATAGTCAAATTTTGAATTTATATCTTGAAATTTTGAGAATGAAGTCCACAATTGCAAGATCAATCTCATGTGCACAAAATTGATTGAAGACAACAAAATATGCTAGAAAGAATGAATGTCTAGACATGAGGAATGCCATAAATATAAATTTTGTAGAAATAGATAGTATAAAATTCGAAGTGTCAAAATATGTAGAATACCTATAAACAAAGATAGATAAAAATCATAAAATGAACATGAATACATATAAAATTATGCCATCTGTCTTAATGTAATTACATGAAACCATTTTCTCAAAATAAACCTAAAACTACAAAGTTTAAAAAACAGTTCCAACAAAATATTGCGTGGCTAGCTGTTATATGCCAAACTCGATTAAAGCAAATCCCAAATAACAACAAACCACTGAAAGCTTTGACAGGCCAATACCTTAAAAAAGGCAAAACAAACCTAAATTCTCGCTGGTAAACTTCAACTAAATTGGGTTTTTAAATCTGGGTTTCATAGTTATGGCAGATCTCTCTCTAATCACAGCTTAATGGGCTTAAAATAAGCAAAGAAATCGTAGTTTTTCAAACTTATGTCTTTAATGGCGAAAGAAGTTGCAGAGGGCGAATTGACGAAGGAAAAGGTGATTGCATTGGCTGTGAAAGGAGAAAATGAGTGCGATACAAATTCCAATCTGTGGGACTGCGATAGCAGTCTCTACGACTCCTTCGAATTGCGGTCTTTTTCATTTCAGCTGAATCGAGCAATGACGGTGGTCTCGAGGTCGAGTCCCTTGGGCTCTCCTCTGCATGCTCACGCTCAGGGCCATCCCCGTGGATGCTTTCGAAGTTTTTCTGCTCCACGAAACGAAGAGTTCACTTATGACAAGAAATCTTTGGAGAAAAAGCTGCGCAATCCTAAGCCAAAGCATAAACTTTTTGC
The DNA here is from genome assembly GCA_007258455.2 of Sequoia sempervirens. Taxonomy (NCBI): domain Eukaryota; kingdom Viridiplantae; phylum Streptophyta; class Pinopsida; order Cupressales; family Cupressaceae; genus Sequoia; species Sequoia sempervirens. Next base: position 225,974 of record VDFB02263989.1, read on the forward strand.
ATCTTGGTCGTTTAAGAAATTGATTCGGGCCTTTCACAAGAAAACCCAACATAAAAACAAAACTCTGCGTGATCAGTAATTATATGTTGTAAACTTTGAATTCTGCCTTATTCATTACAGTTGCTGTGTTGGGATTCCATCATTGTGTTGTATAATTATGGAGACCTTTATATATGTTTCAACTATATTTTTTAAATCAGAGGTGGCATATATCATAGGTTTTTTTTTTCCTTTATCATATTTGGACCTGGAATGTTTAATGGCTGTTTCTGGATTAGATTGTGTGAGAATTTTTTGCATCGACGTTTGGATCACACTCTGATCCAATAGGATGAAAGAGCTCAAGGAGAAAAGTGTGATCAATTTTCGGATCACTTTTCTTCTTGAGCTCGTTCATCTTGTTCCTTGTATGTCAGATATATACTGTTGCATCTTATTGTGATTTAATTGATCTTAAAAAAAATATGTAACTTGTGTTTCAACATTCCATTAGATTATGGGATGGAGATATTGCAGATTTATATTATGTTTAGTGTAGAATCAATCTATAGTAAAAGGTTAATGGTGAAAATTGTATATCTTGCATTTTTCTATTTGTGTTGGTTTATTTTGATTTAGTTTGTTTTCATGTAATAAGAAGCATATAAATTGTATATTTATGTATAAAAGTTTGGATTATAAATTGATATATTGTATGATTGCTTGATATTTTCAATCTTTATTTATAAGTGACTGAAAACTTGTACATTGCAAACCCAACAAATTCTCTAAAGCTAAAAGATTGAAATATAAAACTATGAATCTATCAATAATTTGAACCTTTAAAAAAAAAAACCTCTTTACACCACATAAAGAGACTCTATCTAAAATTTTCACTATTCAAAAGAAACACTTCATAATTAGATAGTTTATACTAGAGGAAGTCGTGGCAATGCACAACAATAAGACGAGAATAAGGTGTATGAATCATATATTTGAAAGTAATAGTAATCATTGTCCATTTAAAAGTTTAGAGTGTGGATTCATTTTCTATTAGCGTAATCCTTGAACCTCCTTTAAATGCAAGTACTAGCTATTGGATAGTTCACACTAGAGGAAGCCATAGCAATGCACATAAGATGAGAATAAGGTGTATGTACATTTTTTAACAAGCTCTTTAAAAATATAAAACTATGAATCTACCAGTGATTTGAACCTTTAAAAAAAAACTTCTTTATATACCATCTTAAACCACATAAAGAGACTCTATCTAAAATTTTCACTATTCAAAAGAAGCACTTCATAATTAGATAGTTCATACTAGAGGAAACCATAGCAATGCACAACAATAAGATGAGAATAAGGTGTATGAATCATATATTCGAAAGTAATAGTAATCATTACCCATTTACAAGTTTATAGTGTGGATTCATCTCACCACCTCCCTCATGGTATGCATTTCTAAATGTAAAATGTAATAGTATTTATTTTAATATCGAATAAGGTTTATTATATTAATAATATTTGTATTAAAATGTCATTATAATAATTTAATAAAGAGTTGTTGGTATTGGTATGGTGTGATGGTTTAAAGGTGGCATTGTTGTTCTTGCCACCAAGGTTCAAACCCCGTTGGGGTGGTATTGTTGAATGGTTGTATTCTAATTCAAAGTTCCAATTCATGGACTGTGGAAAACTCATACCAACTATGATTGAAATTATTTCAACTCACGGATTTTGTAAAAAAATAAAAATATTGTATACTAGCACTTGCACCTAAAAGAGGTCCATGGATTAGGCAGATAGATTTTTCCACTAAGATAGATCTAGATTTTTCCTTTACAAAAATTGATTGGGTATTATTCGATTTTGGAGGATTTTTCTATTGCTTTTACCTGAGCTATGAATTGGTGAGGTCACAAAAGGGGACCTCATTTCAACAACTTAACCATCACATAATGTCATTATTAAAAAAATGAATTAATTTCTTAACTAGATTTAATTTTTAATTTGGTGTTGTTGATGCCAAAATTTGGCAAGGTAACAACCCTCTATGGGAAACTCAGTTTATGGGGGACCTATTGCACTAAACTGAGTGACCTCCGGATTTTTAAAGAAGCCGACTTCTTCTATAATTGATTTTTTGGAATGAGAAAAGGAAGCAAATATAAAAATAAAGGATCTAACTAAGGCGATGCGCCAAAATTTAGATAAAATACATGATAAATCTATCTTTTGGATATGATTTAAGGGCATGTTCAACAATCTTCTGTCCTAGAGTAACATAAATTAAAGATTGAAGCAAGAAAAACTCATTCAATGACATAAAATAATTTTCACACCTATTTACTAAAAAGAAGATTCAAAAGACATGATCTAAAACAACAAACTTGCATTCAAGTTATAGAAGTTCAGAAAATAAACCATTCAAACAATAATGGCACATTATAAAGTTTATCAATAGCATAAGAAAATAGAGAGGCCAAACAATGGCACAGTCTATGAGTTCTTGCAATAATCTAAACAATAAAAAGGCCTAGTGTCTCTCTAAAATCCTGTAATTTTGAATCTTGGAACCTTTGAATTCAAAACCCCTCCTCAAAAGCAAAGAGCAACATATATAGCAAGCATTCCCATGGCCTAGGAGTAGTAACTAAAAGATTTAGAATCCTGAGCAATGATGTAGTAGCCATGATTCCTTGGACCATTGCAACAAAAAAATATTCAGGCCATAGCATTTGGTTGCTCCCCATCCAGGTGCATCCCTATCAAATGATAGGAATGGTCCCGACACAGTCCTAAGCAGACAAGTGTCACCACCTAGCATTGGCAGTTAGAACACATGACATCATATCGCAACCCATAGCCTGCCTAGTCTTTTGTATTGAAGAAACATCTGAAAGGAGATAGATGGCAGCATGGCACAACCCATAGCTCGTTCTCTCCTCCCTTCATTGAAAGCTTGCACTGGGATGACACGTAGCAAAAAAATTTGTTATAGACACCACTTGTGGGGCCCGCCAAATCTTCAAGCGAATGAAAGCTACGTGGCACGCAGGCAAGGCTTGACGAGGAAGTGAAAGGGGGGAGTTAGAAATAGCTCGCGGTGGAGACACGTGGGAGCATAGCGGGAGCCAATAGAAGAGCGAAGGAGAGAATTCCTTTGGAGAGTGTTCAGCTGACACATGGCTAAGTAGGCAGTCATTTATCAAAAGGGACTGAAGATGATCATTCAAGGCATAGGCCAGTACTTAGCAAAAAACAAAACTCGAAGGGAGCTTGGTGAATTTTAGACTTGGCTTTTGGTGACTATCAAGGGCATTTCGCTTGAGGAATGAGGAACGCAAAACTTTCTCTAGTGCGTATACCAAAGTACCATCCATAGGACGACAGATTCAGAGTTTAGAAAGGGCTACCTATAAGGGCAACCGATCATCCTCAGATGGTTTCGATATATCGCGTAGATTCTCTTGTGCTTTGCTCAAGTCAAGTGTTTCTTTATAAGGTAGCACCTTGGGAAAACTGGCCCCTGACTCGCAATGGAAAAGTAGTCACGCAACCAGATAAATAACTCCTTCAATTTCTTCCGTAGTAGGAGGCTAGTTGAAGCTCTAGAAGACGATAGGGTCATATTCTTTTTCTTAAATCTTCCCTCTAATTTATTTAGCTGTGGCAACTGATTGGTCTTCAAGAAATTGGGACAACATGCCCATCTTAGTTAGCTAGGAAAAAAATTTATGCATGCTATCCATAGTCCAGTTCAAAGTAGCTATGTAGACATTAGTACGCAAGATAGCCGAGTGGCAGTGGATGAATTTATTTTCCATCTTGGCAACCTCATTCTGATCCTCAATCCCTACCTCTGCTAAAATTTCATCACGAACCACGTATAGCTTATTTAGCAAATCCTTTGCCTCAGGGACCTTCTCCATGATGAACTGTGGAAACTGCTCAATGGCTTCGCGGGCCTTCCGGCTCAAGCTTGTTGCCTCTGACATATATTAGAGCATTGGCTTTAGTGATAGCAAGAAGACCTTAACCTTTTCCTAGTATGAAATGTATAACTGTTGAGCTACTAGAATGAGGTCTAAGTGCGCAATAGGGGCCTGAGGAGTGCTCTTTAGAACAACAATCTTTGTATCCTTTGAGCTAACTTCCTCTATTAATTTTGCAATTCTCCTTTTCTCGAATGCAATTTTCTCCCCGATGTTACTTAGCTCCTTAAGCTAGTTTTCCTCGGCCCGGGCGTGGTTTTCCAACCCTGTGTCAAGAGATGATTTCATCTCTTGAAGCTCCTTTTCCAATTGGGCCCTTTATCCCTCAAAGTTTGCCTTATTCTTTTCTAATTTCTGCTCATGTTGAGCACACTGAGACGCCAACTCTCCATCTTTTTGCTATAGATTATGTTCCTCCAGGGCCAACCGGTTCAGAAGGTCCTAGTTCTCTTTCTTCAGCACATTGACTTGGGCGGGGTCGACAGATTGGAGCTTTGTAAGCTCCTCTCAAAGATTGTTATGTTCTATCTCTGCTACTTGCACTTTTTTTGACAAATGTGCAACCTCTACCTCTAATGATTTCTCCTTGGTTTCTAGGAAGTTGACCCTTTCCTTGACAAGCTTCAACTACTCCTTTTTCTTCAACTAACAACTAGAGCGAAGGAAATCAGTCGTTACCACCCGTTGTGTTTCTTCCATGAGTTCTACCTTGTCCTATGCCTGAGTTGCGGCCATATCAAGCCCCATGGCATACATGTCATAATCGTCTGACAACATCTTCCCTTCTGGTTTCACAATGTTTGGGTACATGGTGGTAAAATTCAACGTTTGTTACGCTTCATTGTAAACTATATACACCTCAGACTCTGCCTCCATTTTGTCATCCTTCACTTTTCGCTTTTGGATCTTGAGGACCTGTGCTTCCTGTTAGCTCACCAAATCTGCACCTTGTTTGCTAAGCTTTTAATTGCACTCAACATATTTGGATTAACATGGGACTACTTCTAGGTTGTGGGTGACCTGTTTGAAAGTAGACCTCTAGTGATAAGGGTTGGATTCCCCTTTTTCATGCCACCTAACTACTTTAAACTCTGAGATAAGGGTAAGAAATTGCATAAAATAAACCTAATACAAAAAGAAACTAAGGTGATACACCAAAAATCTAGACCTACTAACAACCTTGTACATTCAAATCAATATTTCAAAGCCAACTCACACAACTCCCTTTCCAATACAGTTCACATCAGTAATTTATAAACAGGTCTGTAACAGTGTTTTCAAAAGAAAAAAATAGACTTCACAATCAATAACACCATTAAACAACATAGTTCATAACCTGTAAACATGCATTTTCTGTCAAATGGATGCATGAAACATGGGACAAGTTTGTAAGGAAAATGAATTTCACAAAACAAATTGATCAACCATTAATGACACACCATAAAACATGAAGAGAGAAGGTAAAATAACTCCAATCTATTCATTAAAAGTGCTTACTATATAATAGGCCAGTTTGAGTTACAATGCAACTCCATGAAAAACAACTCCAAGAAAAAGCAAGCTATCCTTCAGCTGGAAAAAGAAAGAACTCCCCAAAAACTCAAGTATGAAGATACTTAAGCAAAACTAAAACCAAAAGCCCACACAAGTGTTTCTAGAAGATTATGCCTAGATAAAATAGAAAAGGCCCCAAAATAACCTTCTAGAACTCTCTAAAATTCCTTCCACATGAAGGAAAAGTATGCCAAGTCAATAGTCGCCCCAAAAGTGTGAGAAAAAAAACCTTTAGCTGGCCCTCCCCACCACAAAATCAGTCCAAGCAACATCTCACACTTTCCACACTTCTACAAATCATCATTGGTCCTATTACAACATTTGACCACATTCCCCATCATGCAATATGTGTGTCTTTAAAAACACATGGCCTTTTAAAGCATTAAATATAGTGAATTTTTTAAGTGATTCATAAACATCACTTAACAAATCACTTTACAATTAAGCTCAAATTAAAGGACCCCACCATTTTAAAATGGATTACAATTTGCAACAACTAAAATTGATTTTAAATCACTTACATGATATTCCAAATATTGAAAATCAATGCAAAATGATGTGTTAAAAGTTTACAAAAATCTCCAAGGCATGGACCACTAACTCACCATATTCTACATTTTTCCCACATGTCATACTCATTGGTTTGCAAAGGAATATAGTCATCAATAGCACTTGGTCAATATGGCCGACCTCCAAGTCTCTTGGAAAGCATATTCCAACTTGCATTGGACAATTACAAAGCATCACATACGGGTCACATGGCAAATACATTATTGTACACTCCCTTGTTGTACGTTGAAAAACACCTAACAATGATTAGAAAGGGAACAACCCTAAGACATAAAATTCCTAAGTGCTAACACATGAGGTAATGTGGAATGAAGACTTAGCAATGTTTTAAATAAAGTGGAAAGTTTGAAAGGCAACGAATGCCTAAGGGAGAAATAAAGTTTCAGCCTCCCCTTTACCTTTCACATGAGTTGAATTTTTTTAAAAAGAAAAGGGATAAAAATCCCATCGAAATGCCAAAAAGACACAAGTCAACCCTAATGATAAAACAAAAAAATGATGAAAAACATCATCATTCGGTCTTTGAAGAATTTGGAAAACTTGGTCTGCCACCATGAGGGTTTGGGAAGAACAAAGAAAAATGATGATTTAACTAATTCTCAGTCGATTTTTTGACATTATTTTGCATAAAAGCAGAATGGAAACTTACGTAATTTCTTTACTTGGCATAACCCTGCAAAATATTTACTTGAAGGCCATTTTTGGGCTCACAGGCCATGGCTTGTAGCATTTCATTGGCTACTTTTTATCATACTATTTATTCATCCTCCATTTTTCTTGTTTCTATTGTAAAAAGACGTCAATGAGAAATTTATGAAGCTTTGAGGAAGCTTTTAATGGAAAAAAAATTGTGCATTCTAGCGTTCGAGCTTAGGTAAGCTCCCAGCCGACCTTCATTTACTATTTTTTCTGTTTTTGATTGAGCAAGAAAGCTTGAATGGAAGATTAAAAAAAAAATCTTATTTTGCCTGCGAGTAAAGATAACTGCAATCCCAACTCCTCCATGTTAGACTTACTAGAACGTTGTTTCTCTTTCAATTTCTAAATATCTGTTTGCAGTTCCACATTCACAAGCTCAAGTTGGATAGTTGTCCCTTCAAGATTTTCATCAGAATATTGAACATTTTGAATCATTATATTCATCAAAACTTTCGAAGAAACATGACTGTGAAAAGCATGACCATTAACAAGGTACCATTATGCAACTCCAATTGGCATGAACATGCTGCCCTCTCATGATATGGCTGTTAGTGAAGCATGTCCCTATTTTTTACTACCAATTCTTGAAGTTTCATGCAGAGACACTATCACAATAGCATCCTCTTGATGGAACTGTCATAAATACTTTCATTATGTAGTCATAAATGTTGCTATTGATTCAATGTATTAATAATGTAGCACAGAGTCATATTTTAAGAGTTCAATGCATTTCTCCAACTCCATAACAACACATTTTGTCAGAGACATGTTCTGTTGTGGCTTACACATTGCTTGCCACAAAATGTCTGCCTTGTAAAGAATAAATGCAATACCACATTCTTTATAAGTAGACTGAGATGATACTAGGCCATTAATAAATATCTCTGGAGAAGATGGGTATGGGTTGATTTTCCCACCACACATGTCATATATAACTCAATGATGTCCTTTATAACCATTGTGCATGAACTCTGCTTCCCCATGAGTATGCTGCCACTAACTGTGATTATCTTGCACTGTAAACTATTGTGAGGTGTATTACTCAACAATAACTCACTGCTCATTAATAAGTTTGTCTTTCCTAGTGTTTGCATGATCACTGTCTTTATTTATGCAAATGGCAATTGTGTTCCATACCACAACTTTCAATGTCACCCCTTTGACTCAAAGATATGAATTGTACTATCATTTGCATCATTCATGATTATCATATCACATGTTATGCACCATTCAACCTGCTACTTTATTTTATGTCTATTGTCTCTATCACTGTCATTACTCTTCAAGGATCAAGAACCCTCAAGGCCCAACTGTTCTTTATGCTTCATAGCACTGCCCTTAACATGAGATGAGTATCCTTAATTTGATTTGATGACTGCAGGATTGTTATGACCATTTCACACTCATACAACTTTGCCCCTCCTCTCCCTTGCTTTGGTCTCCATCAAAGGTGAAAGGCTGATCATGTTGATTGAACTTTGTTAGCTCCATTAGTGTTGCATTCTGAAACACATTTCATTTTTGGACCTTGCTGTCCCGTAGTATGATTATATATGATTCAAGGGTAGTATATACTTCTTTTGGCTCATCTAGATTGGTTGTCTTTTACAATGTTCTTCCACTACTCCTTGTCATTGGCTCTTGTCACACAAGGTTATTATTGCTCATAAAGTCTTGTTGTCCCATTAATGTAGGTTGTTGTTGTCCTATTGCATGAGATCATTGTGAACTATCTCTTTCCAATGAAAATGACCTTCACTTTAAATTCATTTTCACAAGTACATTTATGAATGAACATTATTAATCCCCTTTGCCTCATGTAGCTCTTCCAAAGGTGTTTTCCTTGTACTTGTATCATGACCTTGATTCAACCATTGCTCTTTCCTCTGTTATATGTAACAAATACACAGTCTCCTCACTCTAACTTTATTGGATAGCCACCTATCACATATGTGGGTGACCTAACAACTCACTTTCCTATGTGATGTGTGACTTCCCAATAGGGTTATGGTGAGAGGGGCTTGACAACAACTTGAAATGCTCCCTTATTGTTTAGAAGATGCATGATTGAACTTGATGCATCTTTTGAATCTGATAATGAAAGTTGATCAACTGGTGTGATTCCATATTGATTTAATGCATTGATAATAGACAAATCTTTGATCAAGTTGCTCAATTTCCCTTTCTTTCAAAACATGTTGAGCTCTACCCTTGTGGGAGCCACATTTAACCCACATGCTATCATTTGATCTGATAATGAAACAATAATTAGACTTGTCCTAAATCTACACATGAAGCAAACAGTTAGAAAATAAATGCATATGTTGGATGTTTTTGTTTAATGCATTTATGGATTAGTTTATACATGCATAGGTAGGTGTGTATTTAAGGATTGAATCTTTCATTTCTTAGAGCTTCTCTCTAACATCATGTTTTCTTTAGATGCAAGGTGAGGAGCACTATAGAGCTGGGAGGGACTCAAGTGGTTCAGGGTAGCAACAAAGTAGTTAAGCAACTACAACCAGTCATTCTCAAGCAATGGCTAGTTCAATTCTCATATGCACATTTCCTTTCTCTACTTATTCATGCATGAATTGTTTCATAGGTTCATTGAATAAGAGAGTTAGTCCCTTGGCTTGTGAGGGACATGTATATTTCAAGATTATCAATAAAAGACTACATTTGCATATCTATGATTCTCTTTCACATTTGTTGCAATGCAACATTGAAATGACAAAATGTAATCTAATTTGTTTTGACAATCATTCCTTCATGCATATTGAAATTAGCAGTGTTATGGTTTATCTTTAAATGTTTTAAAAAATTAAGAATTAAACACTAAGTTACCTGATTTCAGCTAAAGTCTAAAAATCAGGTAACATTTTTGGCAACATCTGCTATATGTTTGCCTGCTAAACATGCGACCAACTACCTAAGCTTATCTATTGAGGATGGGGTCACTCATAAAACCAACACCACTTGAAAACAACATTACAAATGGTTGTAACTCATAAAACTAGCAATAAACACTTTGAAAACCAAGAGAAACCAACAGTGCAGAATGAAAACTACCACCTAACTGTGCAAAACAACACTTAGAGAAAACTAGAAAACTTAACTAACGTGCATCAACACTTAGAGGAAACATAATCTACTCTAATATGTACAAGAGCATTTTTAGATCATACCTCAAAACAGAGTTTGAAGTGAATCCCATTGACTGGGATTGGCAGAGCTTCTCCATCCATTGATGACAGTTGAAAAGCATTGTGCTCTTTGCACTCAATGATAACAAATGGGCCACTCCACATGCTATCAAACTTAGTATGTTTTTCAAGCCTTCTCTTTAACTCATCCCATTTGAGAACAACATCTCCTACTTTGAACACCCTGGGTGTTTCTCTCTTATCAAACACCCTCTTTGTTTGGAGTTGATGCAACTCCATTGTTTTCATGGCTCTATCTTTGGTTTCATCTAGCTCCACGAGCTGTGCATATCAGACAGCCATTGGGTCCTCCTCTTCAAAACTTTCAAGTTGGTTCATTATGTCAAGAGCTAGAAGCTCAACTAACAAAGGAAGCCTTGCCTCTTTACCATATACCAGCACATAAGGGGAGTTTCCAATGGACTTCTTTGGTGTTATTCTATCTTCCCACTGGGCAGATTTCAACTTGTTATGCCAAGTTCTTTGGTTATCCTCTAGAATCCTTTTGATGATTCTAATAAGATTCTTATTGGTTGACTCAGCCAAACCATTACCTTGAGGGTAATAATTTGATGAGGTGTTCAAATGAATACCATTTTTAACAACCCAATCACTCACTCTTAATCCAAAAAACACCAAAGCATTATCAGAAATGATTGATTCAGGTACCCCAAATCTAGTTACTAGATCATCATAAATATTTAAAACAACATTTTCATTGGCTTCTTTTAAATCCACTGCTTCAGTCCATCGGGTGAAATAATCAGTTGTAGTGAGCACCCACCTATGTCCTACACTTGAAGGTGGGTTAATGGCACCTATAAAATCAATTCCCCATCTCATGAAGGGTTGTTCTACTTGAATAGGCTACAATGGTAAAGCTATCAGCCTCTCTTTGCCTACAAAAATGGCACATTTTACACACTTTTTGGCCCAAGCATGGGCATCCTTAAACAAGCTTGGCCAATAATAGCCAGCTCTCATTATTTTCCATGTAGTTGTTCTCAGGGAAAAATGACCCCCTACAGTTCCATCATGGAACTCATGAAGTACTTTATCAACTTGATGTTGATCAATGCATCTCAGGAGGACACCATTAAGGTCCTTTCTAAAAAGAATGTTACCAATCAGAACATAAGGAATATATTGCAGTATGAAATACATCTGTTTGGATTTATCTCAACCTGGTGGGCACTCACTAGTTTGCAAAAAGTGAGTCATATCTTGCACCCAACCTGTATTTGTTGTAGTTGCATTTGCTTCAAGCCCATTATCAACAACCAGAACTGCCTTTGTCTCTACATTTCCTTCATTTTCAGCCTTTGTAGCTAGTTATTCACATAACCCTTTACCCCTGACAAGATTTGTTGTCTTGATGTCAACATCATACTCCATAACCTTTGTAATCCAGCCCGCCCTCTTATCATTTAGATCCCTGCTTAGCAAGAATTCCTTCACACTAGGGTGAGCAACCATCAAATGCAGCTTGTTGTTAGAAATTAGGGGTTTGAAATTCTTCAAGCTTCTGACAGAAGCAAGTACATGTTTCTCTACAAAAGTATATCTTTGTTCATACTCCTTTAAATGTTGGCTAAAAAAGGCAATTGGTTGTTCTAGGCTAGCATCATTCTAATGTACTAGTATTGCAGAAATTATATCAATGTTGCCAAAAGCATATAAAATGAAATCTTTTGAGAAGTTCGGGTTTACCAAAGTAGGGGCTACTGATAAAACCTCCTTTATGACTTCAAAACTATGCTTGGCTTCTTTGGTCCAACTGAAACTGGCATTCTTTTTAACATTGCAATTAGAGGTTTCAAAATATTTGCAATGTCAGGAATAAACCTCCTAACAAAATTAATTCTACCAAGAAAAATTGCTGCCCCTTTTTATGGCTAGGCAAGGGCAGATCCAAAATGGCACTTACTCTTTCTGGATCAATGGTGATCCCCTATTTTGAAACAATATGTCCTAAAATCTTTCCTTCATGGACAACAAAGATACATTATTTGGGGTTGAGAGATATTTCATACTCCCTACAGCTCTCAAATACTTGTTTCAGATGTGCAAGATGTTCATCAACCTTCTTTGAAAACACTATTACGTCATCAAGGTAGACAAGTACAAGTTTGTGAATCAAACCATTCAATGCCATGTCCATTGCCCTCTGCAGTGTGGCATCAACATTGGATAGGCCAAATGGAATCCTCTTATAAGCCATGGTGCCCCATTTTGTGGTGAAGACAGTCTTGTACTGATCTTCCTCTTTGACTAAAACTTGGTTATAACTTGAATAACCATCAAGTAATGAGAATCTTTCCCAACCGGCTACAATTTGTAGAATCTGCTCCATTGCGGGCAATGGATAATGATATTTTAATGAGGCTTTATTTAGGTCTCTAAAGTCAATAGACAACCTAATTTCACCATTTTTCTTTCTAACCAGGACAAGGTTAGAGACCCATGAAGTATGTTTGATTGGAAAGATGATGTCTCCCTCAATCAGTCTGGTCAACTCTTTGACCATAAGAGGCTCAAGTTTAGGGTTTAAAGGCCTTTGTTTCTGCCTAACAGGTTTTGAGTTTGGCTCAAGCTCTATGATATGTTGGGTAACTTGGGGATCAAAACCATTTAAATCAAAATATTCCCATGCAAATACATCTTGGAACTCTTGAAAGAGGGAAATGAAAGCTTGCCTATCAGTAGGTGAGCAAATTTTTCCTACTTTGAGGAGCTTACCTTTGAAAATTTCAAGCTCCTCATAGTGTTCTTCTTTGAAATGCATGCTGGTTTTACTCTTTTTTAGCTGGTCAGATGTGCTGAAAATGGATTCCAAGGTGACTAGACCCTTGGGTAGTTTGTTGCACTTCAATTGGATGATCTGATCATCATATTGTTGTTTGAGCTTCTCTTGGTTGGCTACTGCAAATTTATCTTCTTGCAACATAAATCTTAAGACCTGCTCATCACTCTCGAAAACTTGCCAATGAACATTATTATCCGGAATAGAAGGTTTGATGACTATTTTAACATATGGCTACAACTTTGCTTTCCTAATTTCACTTGGAATATCAACTTGAGCACCTACTATAGCCAGTCTATCAGCATGCCTATTCTAATCTCTAGGAATAGACATCAAATTGAAAGCATCAAATTCTTCTATCATGTCCCACACCCTGTGTTTGTAAGACTTCAAGACATCATTCTTAGTGACATGCAACCCTCTCACCTGGTTGACGATCAATTCCTCTTTTCCTTTCCCATTCCAATCCTTGAATCAGACCTTTGTATTCAACAGTGTTGTTAGTACAGGAGAAAGCAAATATGAAAGTAGAGTAGTATTTTTCACCTTGTGGGGAAACAAGCATTGCACCCCCACCAACACCATTCTTGCTTCAAGAACCATCAAAGAACATCTTCCATACTCCACCTTTTTGATATGATTGTTGTCCCACCTCCTTTTCGAGGTTTGGAATCATTGAATTAGGTTCGTGCAACACATAAACACCCAAACCAATCTCTTCAATATTATCATTTGGGTTGTCAATGATATTTATGCTACCCACTCACTTAGCAGTGCATCTGATATACTTTTTGCTTGTAGTTCTTGAGCAGCGGAAAGTTCATCATCACTAAAAATAACACAATTAGCATTAAAAACACTTGGAAAATATGGTTCAATGTGATCCTTAGCAAGTTGCTCAGATTTGATAACTACTTTAGTCCCATATCTCATTCTAAACACCATATGGGACCAATTTGATGACAAATAACCTCCTATCTTAGCAGTGAAATCTCTTAATAGACATAAGGAAAAGTGTGGAGGTAAGTCAATAACAAAGATGTCTTGGGGAATGGAGAAATTGGGACAAGCATGTAGGGTAAGGCTTAAACTTTTGATAAAACCTATAGTATTTATGGTTGTCCCATCTAATTGAACAACTCCCTTCTCAAGAGGATGATTCTTTAGTCCTAACTTATCAACAATCTATTTGGGCATGATAGAACTACTTGCCCCTAAATCCACCATGCAATTGTGAACTAGTTTATCTCATATTATCAAGGACACATAAAATGGGGGTGGCTTGACATCCTTACTTGGTTGTTTACTGTTGTCTTGAGGTGTATTTATCAAGATAGCCTTGGGTTGACCTACTGGTATATCATTTGAAACACCTACTTCAACTAAAATAGATTGTAACAAGTCCTTTTGGCCAGGGATAGATAAGGAATCCCACATTGACATATTCACATTCATCTTTTTCATGGATTCAATAATGTTGAAGGGTGTGGCAGCATTTACTTTTTGATGGATCTTTGCAGCACATGGTCTTTCTACAAGTGTGTTGGTTGGGGTTGATTCCCAAGTTGTCCACCAACGATGCCTTGTGAAGTTCTTTGAAAAAATTGTGTTACATGAGGATTGGAAGGTACAACAACTTCCTTGTCTTTATTTGCTGCTTGTCCAATCTTGAAAGCTCTCTTTTTGGCTTGGATGTTGGCTGCTATCAGAGAGCTATCACTATTTACTCCACAAAACTCCTCTCCTAGACAATTTAGGAGATTTGTGGCACTTGTAGAGAGCTCCTATTGTTGGGATGATTCACCATTAGGCACGTCCTGCACACTTGAGAAATTTTAAACCATCAATGCTTGATTGAGGACCCCATTTAAGCATGTAGACTGATTATGGGCCTGGTTACAAGGCTTGCACCACTCATAATTTGCTACAAGGTTGTTTTGAACAAGTACCATATCTCTAGTTGCACTGATTGGAACTGGATTGTATGGATAAAAAGGCCTTGGATTCAGATTTTGTCGTGCACCTTGAAAATTTCCTTGATATGGCTGCTTGTTAGCTTGAAATTGCTATCACTGGCCTTGATTTTGAGGCTTCCAAGGCTTAAAACCTTGAAATTGTTGCTTTTTGAGGGTTACAAGTTCATTTCCAAAGGTCTGAAGCAGATTTTCAATCTTCTATTGGTTGCTCTTAATTTATTGCAACTCTTGGGATGGTCCTTAGCAATAATTTATGTGTTAACAACAGTTGGTAAAGGGGAAAGTTGAGGTGTAGGCAAAGATGTAGGAGGATGAATATTAGGAAAAAATGACATAGGAGGCCTAGTGGCAATCCTTCTAGCTTGTATTAGGCTATTTTTTTCTCTCACAATTATGTCATAAGCTATTGGCAAGGTATTTCCACCCATAGACTGTATCAAAACAATAATTTCACTATTTAAGGCTCTCAAAAAATATAGAAATGCATATTTAACTGGAGGCCTTGTAGGCTCTAGAATTCTGTCCCATGTTCTTTGAAAATGGAAATTGAAATCTGTCATCCTCTCATGAGGGGCCCTCTTAAAGTGGGTCAGTTGCTCTACCAATGACAAGTTATCATTCTTGTCTTCAAATTGCTTACAAAGCACCTGTCCTAATTCATCCCATGTTCTGATGGAATTGACTGCTAAACTTTTGAACCATTGGAGTGCTTTGCCTCTAAATGATGTTGCTAACAGCCTCAAGGCAACATTCTCTTAAGTGATATGATGTACTGAACAAAGATTTGAAATGTCCTTAATGTGTTCAACTGGTGTAGTCTAATCTTCACCTAAAAAATATGGCACACTTTTGAGAGCAACCATTAGAATATCATCATGTTGAGCTACTTGAAGTGGACTGCCACCATTGAATGATACAAAGACCTGGTTTCTTGGAGCAACCATGTTTCGCACCAAGTTTTGCAGCCTTACAGGTCTTAAAACTCTCATTGTTGGTGGAGTTAAAACTATTTTCCTTGATGAAACAACATCCTTCTTTGTTGGTCTACCTCTCCTATGGGGTGGTGAAAACTACAAATAATCTAATGGGACAGAGTCTCCCCTTGACTGAATTTGTTTCATAAGATGCTACAACACTAATCTATCATAAATTTCACCTTCGGAGCCACCAGATATGTTGGTGTGGACTTTAAAATTGTTGGTTGCATATTAGAACCAGCAAACAGGTGTATTCCTCTAATCTGAAATAACTAGAGGTCCCACCTGGAGTGCCAAAACTATTAGCTCACCAAATTTTCACCCTATTTGCTAAGCTTTTAATTGCACTCAGCAGATTTGGATTAACATGGGATTGCTTTCAGGTTGTGGGTGACTTGTTTGAAAGAAGACCTCCAGTGATAAGGGTTGGCTTCCCCTTTTTGATGCCACCTAACTACTTTAAACTCTGAGATAAGGATAAAAAATTGCATAAAATAAACCTAATACAAAAAGAAACTAAGGTGAGACACCAAAAACGTAGACTTACTAATAGCCTTGCACATTCAAATCAATATTTCAAACCCAACTCACACAATTCCCTTTCCAATACAGTTCACATCAGTAATTTATAAAGAGGTTTGTAATAGTGTTTTCAAAAGGAAAAAATAGACTTCACAATCAATAACACCATTAAACAACATAGTTCATAACCTGTAAAGATGCAATTTTTGTCAAATGGATGCATGACACATGGGACAAGTTTGTAAGGAAAATGAATTTTCACAAAATAGACTAATCAACCATTAATGACACGCCATAAAACATGAAGAGAGAAGGTAAAATACTCCAATCTATTAATTAAAAGTGCTTACTGTATAATAGGCATGTCCGAGTTACAATGCAACTCCATGAAAAACAACTCCAAGAAAAAGCAAGCTATCCTTCAGCTGGAAAAAGAAAGAACTCCCCAAAAACTCAAGTATGAAGATACTTAAGCAAAATTGAAACCAAAAGCCCACACAAGTGTTTTTAGAATATTTTTCCCTGATAAAACAAAAAAGGCCCCAAAGAACCTTCTAGAACTCTCTAAAATTCCTTCCACATGAAGGAAAAGTATGCCAAGTCAATAGTCACCCCAAAAGTGAGAAAAAATTCCTCTAGTTGGCCTACCCACCACAAAATCAGTCCAAGCAGCATCTCACACTTTCCACACTTCTACAAATCATCATTGGTCCTGTTACAACATTTGACCACATTTCCCATCATGCAATATGCGTGTCTTTGAAAACACATGGCCTTTTAAAGCATTAAAGATAGTGAGTTTTTTAAGTGATTCATAAACATCACTTAACAAATCACTTTACAATTAAGCTCAAATTAAAGGGCCCCACCATTTTAAAATACATTATAATTTGCAACAACTAAAAGTGATTTTAAATCACTTACATGATATTCCAAATATTGAAAATCAGTGCAAAATGATGTGTTAAAAGTTTACAAAAATCTCCAAGGCATGGACCACTAATTCACCATATTCTACATTTTTCCCACACATGTCATACTCATTGGTTTGCAAAGGCATATAGTCATCAATAGCACTTGGTCAATATGGCCGACCTCCAAGTCTCTTGGAAAGCATATTCCACCTTGCATTGGACAATTACAAAGCATCACATAAGGGTCACATGGAAAATAAATTGTTGTACACTCCCTTGTTGTATGTTGAAAAACACCTAGCAATGATTAGAAAGGGAACAAACCTAAGGCATAAAATTCCTAAGTTCTAACACATGAGGTAATGTGGAATGAAGACTTAGCAATTTTTTAAATAAAGTGGAAAGTTTGAAAGGCAATGAATGCCTAAGGGAGAAATAAGGTTTTGGCCTCCCCTTCACCTTTCACATGAGTTGATTTTTGTAAAAAAGAAAAGGGATAAAAATCCCATTGAAATTCCAAAAAGACACAAGTCAAACCTAATGATAAAATAACAAAATGATGAAAAACATCATCATTCGGTCTTTGAAGAATCTGGAAAACTTGGTCTACCGCCATGAGGGTTTGGGAAGAACACAGAAAAATGATGATTTCACTGGTTCTATGTTGATTTTTTGTCATTCTTTTGCATAAAAGGAGCATGGAAACTTAGGTAATTGCTTTACTTGGCATAACCCTACAAAATATTTACTTGAAGGCCATTTTTGGGCTCACAAGTTGCAGCTTGTAGCATTGCATCGGCTTCTTTCTGATCATATTGTTTATTCATCCTTCATTTTTCTTGTTTATGTTGTAAACAACCATCAATGAGAAATTTATGAAGCTTTGAGGAAACTTTTAATGGAAAAAAGCTTGTGCATTCTGGAATTCGAGCTTAGGTAAACTCCCAACTAACCTTCATTCATCATTTTTTTCTATTTTTGATTGAAAAAGAAAAGTGGAATGGAAGATAAAAAAAACTCTTATTTTTCCTTACATCTCTATGATATCATTCAAAAATGTTTCACACTGTAGACTTGGTACAATTTTTTGTTGTTTTATGACCATATCAGCTCACTGGTCGTGGCCTTGAACAGGGACAAGGTGTTATATGCACTGTTTTGCAAAACCCTTTTGTATTCTCTTGATTTTCCTTCTTCTTTTTCATAAATCTTGATAAAATTTAAAAGCCCAAATGGGTTTCTGGAATATAGGAAAAGAAAGAGCAAAATGTGGCTCAGCCCTCATTATGTAAACTAGGTTTTCTTGCATTCATGATTTTCTATCTTATTTCTGCATTTTGAAAAAAAAAAAAAACCTTGCTTGGGTCTCCTGTATTATGCAATTTAGTTGAACTCTTCCACTATTTGCAAAAACCCAAATGGGTCACTAGATTTTCTTACAGATCTTGGATTTTGAGCAGAATAAAGATGATTCTTTCAAGTTTATTTCATTTTCTTGTAATAAGAAGGCAATGTTGCTCCATATGATTAAAACCCCAAGTGAGTTTCTCATAATTGCAGGGAAAAGGCTACTGTTCACCACAGCCTGCATAAATGGCTTTTCATTTTTGTAATTCCTATAACAAGCTTTTCATATTGCCATTTTCTATTAAGCACTTCATTTATGTAGAATGCAATAATGTTTTATTAAAAAAATCCTAACATGGGTCTAGTCATTTTGAACAACCTACTGTAGACATGCAAAATTAACATTGTGCATTCAATCATGTTCATTCATTAACTAAACTAGATTTCACATTAGGTCCATTCATCAATTAATCAAGTTCACTTCCATCCATTCATTAGGTAATCTCATCTCCTAAGGTCATTTATTTAAAATCAAATAAACATTATCATCAACCTTTTAATAAATCAAATGACCATTTAATCAAATCCCAAATCATATTTCATCCCTTTCTGATTTAAATAAATCAAATATTTAAGTCATGAAATTCAAACTCACTTAATCATCATTAAGCTAACCTAATCCTAATTAGCCTAACCTAACCCACCCACTTGAATTATCTAGATTTAGCCACTTGCACAAATAAATCAATTTATTGATTTATTAAAACCCTCATTTTCACTCAACATGGCCCTCAAGTTTGAAAAACATGACAAGTTGATTTGTCCCTCCAACATTGCATTTATTGCTCATTTTCTTGTCCCCCTCTCAAAATTTATTGCCAAATTTGAATTCAAATTTTCCCTCTCATGGGCACACTTCCCAAATCTTGCACATCCATTGACCTATCACCACTTGACAAGTGTCTTCCTCTCATTTGTCCAATCTTAGTCCCACATTCACCCATTTGGCCAATCTCTCATCAAGAAAATCTATAAAAGAAGGCCTTAATCCTCATTCATCCATCCACAACTTTTATGCAAGGTTACTCTCTTGGTTTGAGAACTCATCTTGCTCTTCATCCTATTTGCATTTGCATCATCTTAAGCTTTGATCAAGGGTTGGGAAAGGGTCACTTGCACATGTGACACCAATCCACTATGGAATAGGTATTTGTTGTTTTCATAATGCTTTTAGTTTTTTTTTATCATGTATTGCATTTGGAAGCATTTACAAGGTATTTCATAGGAGTGTTCTTGAAAGATTTGTAGGAACTAACCCTTGTTTGAAGTTAGTGTTTGCAGATTTTTAAAAGCATGCTCACATCTACTATTTATTGTTTTCTGAAAGTGTAGTGATTACCCTACTTCCTTTTGTACAATAAAGAAATTTTAGTTCTTTTTATAATGAAATACCCTCCAACATCAAACAAGCAAACACCCTCTTTAAGTGGCTCTTTACTGCATATTTGTTTTCCACATTGTTTCAAGACTGCTATGTTGATATCGATGATCATACCATTCACAATGTATCCCAAGCCTTTTGAAAAGTGACATTTGACCAATGAAACTCCTTTGCTTGTTGTCCTATAAACTCGAATTTTTAAGACCCGTGTTGTTTTTAGGCACCTAAGATGAAATTTTTTCCCCCTAAAGTCTTGGACAACTTACTTTCTGATTTATGTAAATTATTTTTCAGTTCCTTACCTTCTCCCCTCAAATCAAGCTCAAGCTTATCCAAATTAGTCTAAAGTTCAACTCCATGGGACCTGGCACTTTCTACATCCAGTTTCTAAGATTCTCTTTCCTCTGTAAGGTACCTTAATTGGGCTTCCATTCCCAATATATGTTGATAATTGCACATTTCCCACCTCTATATCTGTTATATGCCTCTCAAATTCTTCCTTCATGCTTTTTAATTCTACAGCTTTCCTTTTAGCAGCCTTGATCTCCTCTTGCATAAGTTACAGATCATCTTCTAAATTAACTTTCTCCATTTGTAAATTTGAAACATGCATCTCCAACTCACACTTTGAGGATCTGAAAGACTGAGCTTCATCTGTGAGTAAAGATAACTGAAATCTCAACTCCTCCATATTAGACTTACTAGAACGTTGTTTCTCTTTCAATTTCTAAATATTTTTTTGCAATTCCACATTCACAAGCTCAAGCTGGACAATTGTCCCTTGAAGATTTTCATCAGAATATTGAACATTTTAAATCATTCTCTTCATCAAAATTTTTGAAGAAACATGATTGTGAAAAACATGACCATTAACAAGGTACCATTATGCAACTTTGATTGGCATGAACCTATTTCCCTCTCATGATAAGGCTATTAGTGAACCATATCCCTATTTTTAACTGCCAATTCTCGAAGTTTCATGCAAAGACACTATCACAATAGCATCCTCTTGATGGAACTCTCATAAATACTTTCATTATGTAGTCATAAATGTTGCTATTGATCCAATGTCTTAATAATGTAGCACAGAGTTAGATTGTAAGAGTTCAATGCATTTCTCCAACTCCATAACAACACCTTTTGTCAGAGACATGTTCTGTTGTGGCTTACACAGTGCTTGCCACAAAATGTTTTCCTTGTAAAGAATAAATGCAATGCCACATTCTTTATAAGCAGACTGAGATGATATTAGGCCATTAATAAAGATCTCTGGAGAAGATGGGTATGGGTTGATTTTCTCACCACACACTGTCATATATAACTCAATGATGTCCTTTATAACCATTGTGCATGAAATCTGCTTCCCCATGAGTATGCTACCTCTAATTGTGATTATCTTGCACTGTAGACTGTTGTGAGGTGTATTACTCAACAATAACTCACTGCTCATTAATAAGACTATCTTTCCTAGTGTTTTCATGATCACTATCTTTATTTATGCAAATGGCAATGGTGTTCCATACTACAACTTCCAATGTCACCCCTTTGACTCCTCAAAGCTATGAATTGTACTATCATTTGCATCGTTCATGATTATCATATTACATGTTATGCACCCTTCAACCTGCTGCTTTATTTTTTGTCTGTTGTCTCTATCATTGTCATTAATCTTCAAGGATCAAGAACCCTCAAGGCCCAACTATTCTTTATGCTTCATAGGACTGCCCTTAACATGAGATGAGTATCCTTAATTTGATTTGATGACTGAAGGATTATCATGGCCACTGCACACTCATACAACTTTTCCCCTCCTCTCCCTTGCTTTGGTCTCCATCGAAGGTGAAAGGCTGATCATGTTGATTGAACTTTGTTAGCTCCATTAGTGTTGCATTCTGAAACACATTTCCTTTTTGGACTTTTCTATCTCGTAGCATGATTGTATATGATTCAAGGGAAGTATATACTTCTTTTGGATCATCTATATTGGTTGTGTCTTTCACCATTTTCTTCCACTACTCCTTGTCATTGGCTCTTGTCACACAAGGTTATTATTGCTCATAGATTCTTGATGTCCCATTATTGTAGGTTGTTGTTGTCCTATTGCATGAGATCATTGTGAACTGCCTCCTTCCAATGACAATGACCTTCACTTTTAATTCATTTTCACAAGTACATCTATGAATGAATACTATTAATCCCCTTTTCCTCCTGTAGCTCTTGCAAATGTATTTTACTTGTACTTGTATCATGACCTTGATTCAACCATTGCTCTTTCCTCTATTATGTGTAACAAATACACAATCTCCTCACTCTAAATTTATTGGACAACCACCTGTCACATATGTGGGTGACCTAATAGCTCTCTTTCCTATGTGATGTGTGACTTCCCAATAGGGTTACGGTGAGAGGGGCTTCAAAACAACTTGAAATGCTTCCTTATTGTTTAAAATATGCATTATTGAACTTGATGCATCTTTTGAATCTGATAATGAAAGTTGATCAACTGGTGTGATTCCATATTGATTTAATGCATTGATAATAGATAAATATTTGATCAAGTTCCTCAAATTCCCTTTCTTTCAAAGCATGTTGAGCTCTTCCCTTGTGGGAGCCACATTTAACCCACATGCTATCATTTGATCTAATAATGAAACAATAATCAGACTTGTCCTAAATTTGCACATGAAGAAAATAGTTAGAAAATAAATGCATATGTTGGATGTTTTTGTTTAATGCATTTATGGATCAGTTTATGCATGCATAGGTAGGCGTGTATGTAAGGATTGAATCTTTCATTGCTTAGAGTTTCGCTCTAACATCATTTTTTCTTTAGATTTAGGGTGAAGAGCACTACGGAGTTGGGAGGGACACAAGTGGTTCGGGGAAGCAATAGAGAAATCAAGCAACTACAACCAGTCATTCTCAGGCAATGGTTGGTTCAATTCTTATATGCACATTTCCTTTCTCTACTTATTCATGCATGAATTGTTTCATAGGTTCATTGAATAAAAGATTTAGTCCCTTGGCTTGTGAGGGACATGTATATTTCAAGATTATCAATAAAAGACTTCATTTGTATATCTATGATTCTCTTTCACATTTGCTACAATGCAACATTGAAATGACAAAATGTAATCTACTTTGTTTTGACAATCATTCCTTCATGCATATTGAAATTAGTAGTGTTATGGTTTATCTTTAAATTTTTTAAAAACAAGAAAAGAATTAAACACTAAGTTACATGATTTCAGCTAAAGTCTAAAAATCAGGTAACACTTCCTTCGTAGCATCACCCTGTTCTATGAATTGAACTGGTGACTGAACTAGCCTACCTACAATAGGTGCACCAGGAGACAAGGCAAAAGGGAATGTAAGTGTGGCAGGCCCCTACGTTTTCTTTGGTGGGAGATTGACAGTTTTCGGGGAGAAAAAGGGAACCTGCCATAGTTCGGTTTGTGAACCAGCAGAAGGGCTCATCAGTTGTTGTGGTGATGGGGTGGTCATAATAGATTCCATTTGCTATGCACATTGGGTCAAACCCGAGGTAGCAGTAGCAATAGTTGTACTAGTGGTAGTTGGACCTTCAAAAAGAGAGGCGAGGAGAACTTGGGCAGCAGCGGTTGGTGTCAGGGTTCGCGAAGGCATTAAGATAGATGACCCAATTTGGGTGAATTGGGAGAAACCTCTCGAAAACATTGTGGTAGCGGCAAAGAAAGGAGGGTCAACAACTATAGTTAGGGGTGCCACAGGAATAGCAGAAGATACCAAATATTGAGAGGTAAGAAGAGGAGGATCGAATGTTACCTGTGCATTGGATGGTGGTGGTTCTTCGCTTATTGTTGGCTCTTTACTTTGAATTATTGGCTTGTTGCGAGCACCTAGCTTGCAGTGGGTTCTTGCGAACCCTCACCCATAATAGCTTTTGTGCATTGTCGCATAGCAGGTGGAGTATCCCCCACCTCTATAATCTTTGGCAATTGTTGTTGGGACCCTCTTGTTGGTTTCAAATCCCAGGTGAGTGTATGGAAGGCTCTTGATAGATTCAGTTGCACATTTGAAGCAACATAAGTAGGTTGCCTAGTGGACCTTTTCTTTTTCTAAGCGGAGGATGTTGATGTCTCAGCTTCCTCCTCTGCCTCTTCTTATTCTTCATCATAGCCATTGCCTTTGCTAGCACTTGATTTGGAAGCAAGGTACTCATCATCCCATAGCCTTTCAAACTATTTATCATCTTGCATGCTTTCATAAGGTGAATCAAGTTGTTTTGTCTCCTGGCAATACACCCAAAAGGCTCTAATTGTTTCTATACTCCATTCCTGCTTTATTCTTAGCTCATTGAACAAGGTGGCTCCCATTTGGATGTCCTCCTTATAATCGGCCACAATGAAATATAAATCATTCCATGGTTGTCTGTTGTCCTCTTTTCTGATGTGAATCAGGTTGACCAACAATTCATCCTCATCTTCTAGTAGGTTGCACCTCTTTTCCCAGTATGACCAAGGACTGTGAGCTATTTTGATATGGTCATGTAGTAAAACATTGAAGGGGTTGTAATTCCATTTGTTGCAAATCAGTACCAACCATAGATGAACCAACTTATCCTGCAATAGCAGGTGTGTCTACTTCTTTTTCATGGCCACTGTTTTGAAGCTTTTCATGCAGCCGAAGAATCCCTTCCTCTTAGATTTTCTAGTGCAGAAGGTAATATCAATAACACACACCTTCCAAAAGATTTATAGGGCTATCACCCAATTTGTAACGCATGTCCGAAGGCGGAATGGTTCCTCGGTGAAGCCTTGCACCCTGATGAATGTAAAATATGCTCTAAAAAACTAGTCACATCTAGGAATGAAATTTTGCATATACCACATATGTGTCTTCATGAGTTGGTTCATACCATCCTCTCCTTACAAATCTTGTAGAATCAGAGTCAAGAAGAAATCTAAAAATGCATAATAGTTGAAAGTGGAAGAAAGGAGAGGAGTCTAGATAGAAACAAGCTTCCTTTTGTTCCTTTCATCAAAAATAGATAACTCCACATGCTTACTAAAGAAATCAAGATTCTGGTGTGAAAACATATGGGCGAGATAGGAAGAAAACCTGAACTTTTGTTCAGCTTAGTACCTCTTAATTTTCCTTATCATCTCAATTGAGAGGTAATCCGAAAAATCATACCAAAAGTAAGATTGTTTCCTGTAGAACTTAAAAGTGTACACCTCCTTGTCAATGTCCAGACCGAAAACAAATGCCATCATTGAAAGGGCATCTTGCAGGTCTTCATTGAAAGCTTGGTGCTTCATCAGAATTTTTGGTGGCTTCTCCTTCTCTGCTTCAATTCTCTGGGTTTCCTTGTTATAAAACTCCAAAGCCTTATTGCTTGTGTTCCATATATGTTCCCCTTGTTTAGGAGTGAATGCTTCTATTTTCATCTTTCTATGTGTCATATCAGGAATGCACAACATATTCCAAATAGTTGTTGGTCTGATATTGACCATCAGAGTCTGGCCCTCGATATTGTTGGTGTTGGGGTTGAAACGTTCAATGGCCACATCAACTAATTTTGGGCAATAATGTGCAGATGGGACCATATATTGTGGAAGCCCACTGAACCATATCTTTTTTTCGTCGACATTATCTTTTTGGATATCTTCATTCTTTCACAAGCCACTTCCCTGAATACCTTTGGGTTTTTTGCAAGAATGGGATCATGAATATTGTCCTAGTCTTCTTGGATTAGGGTCTAGTTTCTATAGCTTTCGGGCTTGTCGAATTCATGTGTACCTAACCACTTCAACTTTTCTGGAATACCTAGCATGGAATAAGAAATATTTTCAAAGACATTGACGAATGGTACATCTCAAATAGCTTTAAATAAGCTTCTTGTTGCCCCTCCCTAAGCTTCCTGGCTTGAATTTTCTGCCATTTTTTCTTTGTAGAGATTCTACTTAGCGCAAACCTTTTTGTAATTTCTACCTCGACTCTGGTTGCGCACCAGATCCTTTTTTTCTTTTTGATTTGAGTAGCATTCTTGAAAAAACCTTTAAGTGCTTTCAAATTTTTACATGCAATATTTAGCAATCTTTTCTCAAGGTGGTAGATGGGAGTTACCTTTTTGCATTTAATTCAACATGTACCGGCCAACCCATTGGCTTGTGCGAGATGAATCACTTGCCATTTTGACATGACAAGAATTCATAATTACAATTAGCAACCATATTGTACAACACAATTTTCTTGGAACTTGAGCCGACGCTTTGCTAGTAGCTTAAGCATTCATATGCATTGGAAATTAATATCCCAAAATGAATGATTAACCCAAAGATGCGATCAACGTTTGAAAAGATATGAGCTTAGTCTTGGAATAAGCAAAACACTTGGAGAGTGACACCTCAATATTCGGCTGTGCATAACACCGCTGATTAGTGCCACCAGCTTAGGCTAATTAATTAGCCCTTATTAGTTTTGCATGCAGCAAGCCATACTCAGTAGACACAAGTGGGTGGGAATTTTGAGCAAGCTTTGGAATAGCTTTCAAGTTGGTACTCGATTAACATCACATTTATGGTAAGCAAACCACCATTCATTTCGTCACTTTTTCTATAAATAGGCATCTAAGCAGTAGCAAAATCACACTTAGTGATTTGAGAAAAGTCAGTAATAGATTGATTGGCTTAGCAGTTTAACATTTAGTAGTTGCATTGTATTTCCATAGGCTAGAGCTAGGCATTTTGCAGAGATAGTTTTAAGGTAGTTGCAGAGTGTCTGACAAGATGAATACCCCAATTAGGCTAGTTTCCCATAAGTCCCAAATGGCTTTCTTAGGCGATATTTCGACCAAGAGTTTGAAAAGGATGACGAAGAATAAGCATTCACTAGCTATCATAGCCATGAAGTGGGTTCTAGGATGGTACTTCCTCGAATACGAGGACAAATATCAAATTAACACTGATGTGTGCTCGCACTTTGTCACCTCCATGTTGGATATTGGAATTCCCAAGCCCCTGATTCTTCACCATGTCAAAGAAATATTTCCCAAGAAGCACCTGAATGGCCTCAGAGAGGTAGTGACAAATGTTGTATACACTGGAGGTATACTGACCGTGAGTGACCTTTAGAGGTTCATAGAAGAGGATGCGGTTGTACTGTGGCTACCATTTTTGAGTGGCTTTTGCCTCTAGCCCCAAAATGAGCACTGCCAGAGGGTAACCCATGCCTGCCACTTTCTTTTTTGCATCTACAATGTGGTGCCATTCTACGACATTGACTGGTATACGGACTTCAGGAACCTGGTGTACCCTCCACCACTGCCATTGCTCCCTTGGATAATGTTGTTGTTGATGACGAAGTCATTGTGGATGTTGTCGTTGATGCATCCGTTGCTGCTACCCATGCTGTGGACTGAAAATCTCCATGTTTTTTTTTCTCTTTTTCCTTTTGAAAACAAACTCGTATCAATCAATTAATTTTTGTATACATGCATGAAAAGGGCTCCTCGTAGAATATATGAAAGAAGCATAATATAGCAATACACTTTAGAAGCATGGCCCTTGAGCCATTTTGACAATGTAAATATTAAAGCATATATATAATGAAAATATTTAACTTTATATAATCATTTTGTTATTTTCTTTCAAATTCTGCACATGGGTTACTTTTTTCTTTTCAACATATATGTATGAATTCAATTTTGCAAGTGGGTGTTTGATATTTCTATTTTTTTGAGTTGTGTGCTTATTTTCTTGCTCTCTGCAATAATGGGTTACCTATTCTTCTCCATCGTGAACCATGGAATAAATAAAGAGATCAACTAACGAAACAAAAGGGAAAGAAAAGGAAAAACACTATAAACATATTTACATCGATAGGATATGGAAGCTTTAATTAAAAAATTTAAGGTGAATTTCGTTGACCAGAATTCCCAGCGCTTCTGTTTCCAAGGTTTCTAACTCAAATGCATTATGCTCTTTGCATTGAATTATCCTGAAGGTGCCTTCCCAAAGGATGTCAAACTTCCCGTGCTGGCCTAGTTTTGAAGCCCTTTCATTAAACTTTAGCACTAAGTCTCTACACTTTAGACCTTGGTCGGACATTTTTTTGTCAAACTATCGTTTAACCACCTATTGGCGGTTAGTCATGGCTATTAGAGATTTTTCCCTTCTCTCTTGTACTTCTAGCAATTCAGCCAGCCATACCTCCATTGCGTCGTTTTGTTCCACCTCAAGAGATTTCAATAATTGCAACACTGGAATCTCATGGAGATAGGCAATAGCACCTCTTTACCATATACTAGCTCATACAACAAATTTTTTAGGACTTTCTTAGGAGTTATGCGGTTTTCCTAGAGTGCTTCTCAAAGTTTTTATGCTATACCCTTTGGTATTCCAACCTGATCCTTTTGAGGAGTCAAGCTAGGTTCTTGTTTGTCGATTCGGCTAAGTCGTTCCCCTGTGGGTAGTAATTTGATGATTTTTTAAGGAATATGTCATGTGTAAGTGCAAATTGACTTACCTTAGAGCCTATGAAATCTTTGGCATTGTTAGAGATGATTATTTTGGGTGGGATGAATCTCGTCACCAGTTCTTCTAGGAAGTCCACTATCTCGACCTCTGTTGCATTCTCCAGTGGCATGGATTTGGTCCACCTTGTGAAGTAATTTGTGGTGGTCAGAATCCACTTGTGCCATGTGCTAGAGGTCGGGTTGATCATCCCTATGAAGTCAATGCCCCATTGTACAAATGGCTCGTTGACTCTGTTATCTCTCAAAAACGCAGGTTTGAACCACGAAAGGCTGCCAAGCTTCCACGACGTTTTAGGGTAAGAGAACAAGGTTTCAAACAATTAAACCTTCTACTCTCCAGGTGCTGCTAGACCTAGGTGGGTGTACCTATAAAAAATGAAGCAAACTTGACTATTGATCTTCTCTTCATGCCATGATTTTTCCATAATAGCAGATTAGAATGGACAAAATAAAACAAATTTGGTATATATTGCATACCAGCATCCAAAACTAAACCCTAATATGCTCAGTTAAGAAATGTAAAAAGTATGAATAAAACTAAATGATGGAAACAGTGAGACCAGTGCCTTATATAATATACAGAGTCAAATGAAATCTTAAACAACTAACTTCTTTATGGATTCATTCAAATTGTTTGGCATATTTTATTTATAACCAGTATAAAAATGCAAGGTTGTGATTATTGAGTTCTTCTTAATGATCTAAATGAAATTCCCTGATTACTGTGATTAATCAAAAGGATTTAATCCTTCCTTGAAAAAATCTATCAACCAATCACACAGATACGGAAAATACGTATTGATAAACCAGACATAAACTTGTTATGTTGATTTAAATAACCAAGCAACATCAATCTTAGAGACAACTCAAATAATTCTTTCAATGGGCACAACACAACAATTGACACCAGAATACGCCAACAAATCAGATGATTGTCATTGATATCTCCATGGCTTCAAAACATACATTAGAGTCTCAGCCCTGTGAAATATGGTGTTCCATCGTATTCTCTACCTTCTATCCTACTCTACCTATATCCGCATATTGTTTTCAAAATGGATATTTATACATTGAGAATATGAAAGGACGCATCCTTTCGGAAATAGAAAATACACATTATAAAAAAAAATATAGAGAATAACTAGGCTCTATTTAGCCATAAGTGAATCTTATTGAGGTGGTCCAAATAATCTTGGCACTCATATGTGTCTACATCTCCAACAACATTTCGGATCGTAACCTCCATCTTGACCATTTCCTCATTTTGCTTACTCACTTCTTCCAATGTTGTATCCTCTGCAGAAGCTATCTTCATGATTTCATTCAACATTGACTCACATTCATTTTTCCATCTGGTGGCCTCTTTCAAATCCCCATTATCATCAGAAAATGTAATTACAGTTTTCTTAGCAGCTGCAATTAACCCCTGTTCATCCCCTTGCAATTCATCATAGAAATTTTGATGGTGATTGATTATATGATTTACAACTTCAAGTGCAGAACTGCTAGCTTCATCACTTTGAGCCAACTCATGAAATTTCTCCATGATTCGTCCATCCATCCTTGTGTGCTCCTTCAATGCAGCAAGAGTATGAGAATATTTTCCCCACAATTTATTCAACCAGGATGTCAAATGATCCTACCTCTTCTTGACAATTGCAGCAATAGCATCATGCTTTCCCTGAGAATAAGCACTTGACCCTACCCAGTGGTCTTTTGCCTGATAGCTTTCTCCTTGAGCGATCCATTTGGTTGTTCCCATTGAAACACCAACCAAGTCTTTGAGTCTATCATTTTCTCTCAACAATTTCTCATTATTTGCTTTATACATTTCTCTTTCTTTTATCAACAGCTGAATTTGTGCTTTATTCAACTTTGCAATATTTACCCCAATATCTGCAGTAGCTACAGGATCAGCTTCTCTATCCTTTAGAGTCAAGACATGGCCAAATTCCTTCTCTGTATCAAGTACCACTAACTTCCTGTGGGGTGGGTACAAAGCCCATATCAACATTGATCCCTCATCAGTATTATACTTGGAGCCCGTATATACTTCTGTCACCTTTTCCTTATCAAGTTTGTGAGTAACATTACTGCCCTTCAAGAAACTATCAAAGACCAATGCAAAATTCAAATCTAAACTAGGAAAGATCATGACACCAGCATCCTCCAACATTTTCCTCCCCACTTTAGGAGTCATATTTGTCATTTCATCATCCACACATCTTCTTAATTGAGCCAACAATTGTTCCTCATTTCCTAAAGTAACATCAACATTCTCCCTTATTTCCTTCCCCTTCTGCTTGTACAAGAATGCCTTGAACTCTAGGGAATGTATAAACTCATCATCAGAGATAAATGATCTGTATTCCATGTTCCTTGTATCAACATCACCACTTTCAACACTTTGTTCTCTAACTGGGCAAACATATTGTTGAGTCCTCATCTGGGATACCTTTTCTGTTTTACCCTGTGGCACATTAGCTCTTGGTGCTTCTTCATCTCCAGAAGACAATAACTCAATATCCTGTAGCCCTTGGTTATACCTTTCAATTGCCCTCTTTGCTTCATCTTCATCCAGATTTCTGATCATATCATCAAAAGGATAGGGTACATGTTGATACCCTCCAAAGTTAATCCTCTCTTTGGCTGAATTGATAGATCCTTCAGGGTCAAAGTATTTCTTGATTGGTCCTCTTTTCATGTTATAATGCAACAACCTGTCAAGGATTGAATTATATCCCTCTTTAGCTAATACAGTGAAATCACCAAAACACAAAGTACTAGGCATAAAAGCCTGCTTTCCAAAAGAACTGAAATGCATCACACTAAAGTAATCCATCTGTCTGACAATTTCCAAATATGCAACCCTATTTGGAGCTGTCCTTGGAAAAATGAGAGGAGCATCTTCAAATCCATATACTCTGATTACTGTAGCTCCCTCCAAACAATACCAGTCTCCCTAGTTATGGTCAATTGGCCCATTGAAATCTTTAGGCCGAAGGAATCTTTTGATCTCATCAGTCAATGAATGATTACAAGGATAATGATACAATTTATACAATGTCTTTACAAAATGCTCTTCAAAATGAATAAAACTAGAACCATCAAACCTACTGTCCCAAATGGCAGTCCACAACTGAACAGGCAATGCTTCACCCTCCTTACCAATCTAAGAAATTCTCATCTCTGGAGGCCATACCCCTAACTCCTGTCCAAAATATAACACTAAGTGCATCAACAATGAATAATTTCTGAGATGAACAATAGAAGCTCCACTTTTTATAGCCATCAATCCTAAATCAAGCTCCTTAGAAATATATGAAGCATAATCAAATGGCCTGGAATTGTGATATTGAATATCTGTTGTGATAACCATTGGCACCATTGACATGAATTCAGGAGCATCCATCCCTAACACCTGACACACTGAAAAATATGTGTACTTCATATAAGGTTCAAACAAATCTACATGGTAGGGAGGTCCTTCACTATCTTCCAAAGGTTCTAGCTTGTTACCATGTTTGACCCTGTGAATTGGTAACCTCCAACCCTTGTAACTTGTATCCATTCTTGAAAATTCCTTCTGCAACTCCTCACAATTAATTTCCTCATTGCAAAACCCTTCCAATTTGAAAACCTCACCAATTGCTTCTTTTGACACATGTATCTATGGTTTTCCAGAAGGATCACATATTGCTTTATGCTTTGGATCATAATGATTAGCAAGCAATTTTACCAATTTAGCATTAACAAATACATTAGGGCACACCAATTTCCCTACATTCAACTTCCATGGATTACAGACTGGCTCAAAACGATTCCTCCTATGATAGTGGAAATTGAAAAACTCATACCCTCTTACAACAGTCCATACATCACCTATGAACTTGCATTTATCATCTAGTTTATCAACCTCTGCCCTAAGCTGTGCAGACCTTCTAGCTTTAGGCCCTAAACCAGGTAGTTGATCAATGAGGTCTTGGTTCAACCTCCGTTCAATGCCTTCATGCTCTGTATCAGTCTTTTGTTTCTTTCCCTTCGACTGACTACTCTCACCAAGTTTTCTACCCTTACCCTTTCCAGAACCAAAAGATTCCATTTTCAAGCTTACAGAGTCAAAATGCAAATAACAGAGGAGCAATTACTTACAGTATTCTGCTTGAGCTTCTCAGACTGAAAAATGTCCCGGTTCTCTGTTCAGCATGCCAATTCACCAGCAATCAATTCGGAAATGAGGAATTGATAAAACACTACTGTCATTACTATTTTATCCCATCATGCCATTAATGAAGCACGAATGACGCCTTCTTTGAAACTAGCACTGTGGCATCAAGTGTCCTATCGATGAGAAAATTTCAAATCTGGGGCGAAATCCCTTTTCAACGTTTATTTCACCATTCGCCAAGACATTCTATGGTCATACCAACACCTGGAACCAACTTGATGACTCACGCTTCTGTTTTTCATGTTGTTGTGACAATTTCAAGTTGGGGAAATGTTACATAGACTTCATGGTGCCATACGGATATGTATTTTTCAAAACATTTTCCAATCGCTGAGACATTGATGTTCTCACACCGACCAAAATTCTTTATCATTATGCTCTTTGCTGTAACCTGCAGATATCCGGGAGACCTCTCGCAGACTTCATCCTATTTCACCGCAAGTCTTCATTTACATTGGGTCGCCAAGACAAATTTGTACTCTTGCCGATGCAATCTTCATTTCACCCACTTCGCTGTGACTTTCAAAGTCAGGGAGATGTTATGTAGATACCTTTGGGTCTGACCGATATATACCCTTCAATGTATTTTCCAATTGTTAAGACAAAATTACCCTTTCACTGATGAATTCTCATTTCAGCATGTCCACCAAGTTTTCTCACCGAAAAAATAAACCCAACCAATGAAACAATACTCTTGGCAAGACAATGAACCTTCGAGAAAACTTATACCTGCACCAAATGTCTTACCGAAATCACTCCTCCAGATTAGTCCTATTCGACAAAACTCACCCTGAACTACCTGTCGGTATAATATTCATACTTCGGTGAAACTTATACCAAAAAGTTTCTCTCCCAACAATGCAGATCTCTATCAACATAAGTCTTAACTCGGCAAGACGCTATAACTTCTCACCGATAGCTTTTGAATATCCTTGAACTTGGTTCAGCGAAACAATAGCCACTTCGCTAAGACCTTCCCCGATGCATATAAGTCTTACCGATAAAATTGCTTGCAAGCCAATCGGTAAGACAAAATAACTTCGTTATGAGTTCACGCTAATACCAATCAGTCTAGCCGAAATGACCCCTTTATGCATTAGTCGGTATGACATATTGTCTTTGCCCTAACATTACACCGATGCCCCAACATATGCCGATATATATTTTTCTGGATGCCTGTCGGCAAGAAAAATTAGTTCGCCGAAACATTATCCCGAACACTTTTAGCTTGACCGATATACTCCCACATGCACCGGTCAGCAAAACACAATTTATTCGCTATAACTTCACTCTGACAATGACTCCCCTTTGCCGAAATGACCCCTTTTGTCGCCGAAACAAGAAAATTGTCCTGCCGATAGTCTACAACAAACATACATTAGTGAAAAAAAATCAGGTCGGGGATACTTTTACTATGTCTTGTCGATTCGGGTCTTTTAATGAAAAATGAAAGACTTGATGGATTCAATGGATTTTATGACAGAAAACAAGCAAGACAAAACAAAGAGGGACTTTGATGCTTATGATGAGGACTCAATGCCGGAACTCTTGGATGTAATAGACTTAAAAAATTTCAAAATTTTACAGTTCTAACAGACTCAAATCCACTTCTCAGCTAAGGAGGTAGGATTGTCAGGTGCTACCTCAAACAGAGAAGGCCATAGAAAACATTGAAATAGAAGATCCAATAAGTGAGATGACATAGTTATAGACCATAGATAATCATAATTCTTGCAATGTACAGATGCTTGTGATCCAAACAAAAGGTGCTTACACATTGGCTGAATATATCCTCATCAAAATGACCAAAAATAAATTTCAAATTCATAAGTAAACTCTGACAGTTAAGAAAAACAGTCATAAAAATTGGAAGTAAACTTTGGAAAACATGTAGGTGAACTTAATTCATTTGAATTTATGCCTCTTGGAAGACATAAGGATCTCCCCTCCTAAAGTTTGGACCACATCCATTACCTCCACATAAAACTGGACATCCTTCGTCTTCTTGGTTCCCACACCATGATATGGTTATGCAAATGAAAATGAAGCAAAGTAATCATCTCCTCCGATGGTTGGAAGAATGCATGCTTAATGTTTTGATACATGATATCAACTCTCTCTTCTACTCTCATGGTTGAATACCAAAATCTATTATGGTGGGCCTCCAGAGTTCCAGTCATCTTTCATCTTCTTCCACCAAATGTTGGCATGATCCACACGTCTACCAACCTAATTGGCTTTGTTTTTGAAAGATGAAGTTTCTCCCAAGTCACCAGTGTAGCTCTCTCTTCCTTTTTAGACTCTTTCATTGCTACAGACCTTCTCTGGGATTTAATCATTTGTACCACATGGTTGATGTGCTTTGAATCCTTGCATCTAAAGGAAATTTCCTTAACATAAATACTACTAGGGAATTTCAATGTTGCCATTGTAGTTGGCATTAAAACCGGTACTTGTAACATTGAAAATTGTCTTTCTATAAGAATTCCCTCCATCTTGTTGGCTTGTAACACTCTTGATGGTGGCTACATGAAATTTGATTCTGATTCCTCTTCTACATCAAAGGGTTCATATCCTTGATCTAACTCTTCTGAATTATCAAAATTAGAATCACTAGCTTCCATATTAAAAAATTCTCAACCACCATCTTCAATAAATTTATCTGGATCATCAATAATACTCTTCAAAATTGGCCGCCAGTTCAAGTTCATTCTGCTTTCATAATACTTTATATCCATGGAGTTCAACCATTCCTTGATGCCATCAAGTGAAGATTGAGGAATGGCATCAATCTGGAGTACATCCCGCTTGAAGTCTTTGAAAAAAATAGCCATAACAAATTCCTTTTTCCCAAGTCCTACTCTCTCAAGGTTAACAATCTCAATCTCATTAATAGTGATTACTAAGAAAGGTAATTCCACCAACTCTACCAAACAGTTTATCGTAGGAACAATAAAAAAAGAGGCTTTGAAAGGAACTCCATGAAAACCAAGCTCTCTAAATGGTATATCAAACTCTAGTTCAAAATATTTTAGATGAGGCTGCTCCCATAGCTCTCTTACTTGCTTGACAAATCCTTGAAACTCTATTGATTTTATTTTTCCTATCCCTCTCTTGTTGTTCTTCCTCAATTTCATCAAGATCATACATTGACCTTCTTGCCCCTCCTAAAGTTTGGACCACATCCATTACCTCCACATAAAACTAGACATCCTTGGTCTTCTTGGTTCCCACACCGTGATATGGTTATGCAAATGAAAATGAAGCAAAGTAATCATCTCCTTCTCCGCTAGCTAGAAGAATGCATGCTTAATGTTTTGATACATTATATCAACTCTCTTCTACTCTCATGGGTGAATACTAAAATCCATTATGGTGGGCCTCCATAGTTCCAATCATCTTTCTTCCTCTTCCACCAAATGTTGTCCTGATCCACAAGTCTGCCAGCCTAATTGGCTTTGTTTTTGAAAGTTGAAGTTTCTCCTGACTCACTAGTATTAGCTGTAACTTTTTTGAATTTTTATTATGGTATGTGCACTTTGATATGATGTAATACAATTATGGTTTCATCTCATATGTTGTAATATTAGATATATAGTAGAAAAATAAATTATTGCATGAAATAAATAATAACATTTCATTTTAAATGTTTTTTTTTTTGTAGAACATGGGTCTTCCAAAAGATCAAGATGATCCTCAACATGATATAGATCCACAAAATATTGGTTATGCTAGTACAGATCACATGGCAGAGGATGATGATGATGCAGATAAAAAAGACACCGAGGCCGATGACAATGATGACGACGGCGACAACAACGACGATGATGATGATGATCACGATGGTGATGATGATTATGAGATAGTTGGTGATAGTAACTAGTGACATTCATGATCATATAGACTACATCATGCATCATTGTTGATATATCGTTATGATGAATCTTTTCATGGTTACTATCATATGTATCATTTTCACGACCTACAATACTATATTGTTGAGTTGTATCATATTGACATGTATCATTTTCACTATATCATTTGGACATGTATCATCTTGACTTGTATCAATTTGAGTTACATAATTTATCAATTTTATTTATATCATTTGTACATGTATCATTTTCACTTATGTCGATTGTTGGACATGTATCATTTTGACATGTTTTTGATGTACCGACATATTTGACTTTTACTTTTTTTAGTTATATATGATGATCTTATCAGTAATGACTTGTCAATTTATATATATTAAAAGTGGTCGATGATTTTTGGATGGATATTTATTAAGTATGATGATTTTAATTTACTGCTCAGGATGGATGTTGTCAAATTCAATTCAATTATGGATATTTGACTCACTTTTTTTAATTATAGATGATGATCATGTTACAATAATTACATTGTTATTTAATCATATGAGTTAAATAAGTAAATTACTTTATAATCATATGAGTTATTTAAGAGGCATGATATATTTAACTAATTAAATTGAAATAAAACATATTAAATTAATAAATGGAAGCAAAACAAGAAGCATTTTTAGAAGAAAAAAGGAAGCAACAATGGAAGCCAAAATAGAAGCAAACCAGAAGAAAAATAGGAAGCAAAACCGGAAGCAAAACTGGAAGCAAAACCAGAAGCAAACCAGGAAGCAAAACTGGAAGCAAACCAGGAAGCAAAACTAGAAGCCAACCTAGAATCAAAATCAGAAGCAAAAATGGAAGCAAGATCAGAAGAAAACTTGGAAGCAAAACCAGAAGCAAAACTGGAAGAAAACTTGGAAGCAAAACCAAAAGAAAAAATGGAAGCAAAACCGGAAGCAAAACTGGAAGGAAAACCGGAAGCAAAATTTGAAGCAAAACCCAAAGCAAACCTAGAAGAAAATTAGAAGCAAACTTGGAAGAAAAATTAGAAGCAAACATGGAGGAAAAACTGGAAGCAAAAATGGGAGCATACATGGAAGCAAAACTGGATGCCAAATTGGGAGCCAATTTTGGCGCGATTTCTGACATTATTTCTCGACACTATTTTAGGCGCTAATGGAGGTGCTATGATTTTCTGGTAGTAAAGCTGACGCTAAATCCAACGCCAAATCTGGTGGAAAATTTGGTGCAAAATTTGACATCGAGTTGACCATGCTTGTTTGTGCTGAGTTTAGCGCCAACCAAATTGTTCAATTCATGGTTCAAAATACACTAAAATCTGACACAAAAGTCGGCGCTAATTTCCTGTTGTGTTGTTTTGTATGTAGAAGACAACTACTTGGGAGGACTACTCAGAAATTCAACAAAAATTTCTTGATATTCTTGATGCTTTTGAGAATGTTGAATAAAGTAATATTAGTTGTTATGTTTTGAATAATACCTTAGGTCATCGAGGATGATGATTCATAAGGGGGGAGTATGTTACACCCCAAATGTATAGTTACTAGTTACTATTACTGAATAGGGTAAATAAGGATGTAATGTGAATTTTGAAAATGAATAAAATAGGCTTAAACCTTGTTATCAATATGAATGTTATCTCTGTTGATGTTATTCATGGTAAAATACTGAATATATGTAAAAGGAAGGTTATTGAATTATCATTATTCTAACTTTGAAGATGTTAATGTATACTACACATTGTTTTGAACAATTGATTGTCATGCATGTGTTAGTGGATGCAGGTATGTGTTTCATTCCATCAGGCGGAGGGGAAGTATCACTCAGGAGAAGATCTTGGTTAGGTAACCGGTAAAAGTAAACTATCTGAGCATATACACACACCACATTAGAAAGATTGAGTTGAGTTAGTTTGGGGGTAATAGGTAAGTCATCCCTAATCGATATGTCTACATTTGAGAGTCTTGTTTACATCTACATGCATTGGGTGATGTTTATCTATTTGAGACTTTGAGGTCTTGTGCTATTATGATCATATGGACAAGTGGGATGTATGTGGAAGTATGTTTACATATATGCACATGCATGTCAACGATATCTAAATGACACATATATGCATATGTATAGATATATCACATGCACACATTTATCAATATGATCGTAAAACATGAATGGATTTAAGTGAAAAGAATGCAAACATATACATATATGTGTATAGTATATACACGTATCTATATGTATATGTATATCAATACACGCGTATGTTGGCAAATGGACATGCTCGTATGAATGCATCGATATAGATATACCTACACATACATGTACATAGAGGTATATACATTTATACATATACATATGCACACATTTAGTATAATGTGTTTATTATGTATTATCTTGTCTATATATATATATGTATATACATATATATATAAATACATGTAAGGTATTTAAAGTATATATATACACATATATGTATATAATATATATATTATATATAAATATATATTACACATATTATATATGTCGATTGAAATCAACTAACTCTTAATTATTGAACCTGATTATTAAGGTTGACTTATAGTCAATATAAACTATGGTTTAATGGTCGATATAGACCATGTCTTTGAAAGCTGATTTATAAGCTTACAATTGCTGCTATGCAATGATTATCATTATGGATAACATGTGACTTATGGCGTGGCCTTGCATTTGGATTGTTGGCTGTTGAAACCTTGACTTGGTCGATGTAATAAAAGAGACCTTGCTTGACTTAGTCTCACATTTTAATTTGGCTAATTGACTCATCCTTTATTTTAGTCGATACTTGCTAAGTGTTGCAGAAATATGATTGACTATTTCACCTCTTCTAAAACCACACCAAATTGATAGTAGAAAGAGGCTTTGAAACCACCTCTTGAAGCATTGTCCTATAGATTCCTTTGCTAGAGAAGAATTTGAATTCTCCATGTGCTTTTTGAATTGGTATTTGAATTGTTGTCATTGAGGTAAGTCAATCTATTGGAAATTTTGCTGAGTCTAAGCTTTATTCATCGCCACCTTATTGTTGATTCACTTTGCATGAAACTTGTTGTCATTTGGCATGCTTAAACAATAGGCTTTCTGATTGTTTGGCTGCTCTATAAATAGTCAAACCTTTTCACTTGTGAGAAACGTATTCCTTCAAGAGATTATATATCTTTTGCAATTCTTATTTTCTACTTATATCTAGCCAATCTTTGTTTAACATTGAGAGAGATAGGAAGATAGTTCTTATAGTTGAGAGGTGATTATATTTTAAGAGGAGTAAGCTATCAACTTGAAAGAGGGAGATTATAGTGAATTTATTGAGAAGTTGATCGTCAAGCTTATTGTTGTTGGAGAAGGCTGCTTTGTTGTCTTTAATTTGGATAAGTGATAATAGGCATGAGGATTACTTCTTCTTTATTATTTTATGATGTGTCTTGCTTTGTGTGAATGAGATGTCTTTTCCAAGTTATTCATAAGTGAAAGTATATTATTTTGTAAAAAAGTTGAAGCTTTTATGTTGTCTTCATATTGTGTTTTTATGTACTCCATAATAGGAGATGGGTGTTATCATAGGTATTATATACTAGGAATGATTGAACAAGATAAGCACATATGATGCATTTAACTAAGTTATTATTTTAACTTGGATAGCTTATGCATACTCTTAGGAGAGGTCATCCTGTATGGGAGGGAATTTTATATACTTACAAGTAGGTTTCCAAGTTTATAGGTTATCTTTGGAATGACAAACTATCCATAGAAGGAAACACCTAACTCGTGTACTTACTAGTTAAGTCGGTTTATTTCAAGTAGATTAATATGTTGTAGGTTATCTGGGATGATGGACTATCCAATGAAGGATACACCTATGTGTAGCTTAATATATCCTTAAGTCAAATCGGCCCTAAGTAGTGTATGTGATAGATGACTTCATTTGAATTATTGAATGAGAACACTTTGGCCAAAGTAGTGTCTATGTCCAAGACTCCACCTTAGTTTGTGTGACTACCGAGACTAAACATTGTCAATTCACCGTGATCTCGTATACATGCTAGACCAAGATTGTATGTTTTCAAGTTCTAGTTGTGTAAGAAACAACACTATGCTCAGTTGGTTGTCATTATCGATTACTCTACCAATATCTTCGTTGAAGGGAAGGGCCATCTATCAAATGATAGATGTGCGGGGGACCACATTAAGAGTTTGTGATTGGTGGAAAAGCGCTTGAGTGATGCTTCTCATCCACAACAAACGATCGAAGAACCAAGATTTGAAAGTATCCTGGACCGTCTTACAACTATTTGTTCTAAAGCTCTTTGAGCTATGTTTGTAATTGTATGTTTACTTACTTTGTTGTAATTATGAAATGAAAAGAAATTCATGTTGTATTATGTTTTGTATCTTGATTGGAAATTATCAATAAAGAAAATAAAAAAATTATTCACAATTGCATGTTACTTGTTTATTTACTCGTTTAGGGTAAAATTAGAAACTATTACTTTGTTGGAAAGGGTTAGTACATTACACATATTTTCATCATGGTGGATTTATCCCATGAGTGATTAGTCTTTAGTTGTTATCATCTTGTTTATGTAATGGTGATTTTTCTTGTTATCTCTAGCTTTGTGACACTTGTGTGCACATCGTGCAAGTGCAACAAGTCATTGTTGTATTATTGGTGTTTTCGTCCTTGTTTAAAAAAAAATTGTTTCATCAAGTTTTGTTTTGAGCTTGTCGGCTTGGGGTATTAGAAAATCACTCTCATGTTTTGAAGGTTTTTGTCCAAAACCGTTTGTGTATGCAATCAAGGGGGGTCATGGGTATTTTAAGGGTTGTCTTGTCTCATTTTCCACACAACCTATGATGTTTTTGGTGGCTTGGAGATTAGGATACCATACCTACATTAATGGTGTACATCCATTTGATAAAATCCCTCCATCCTTTTAAACTTTAATGGATGGTCATGCCTCTTAATTATATGCCACTAACCATGTCCCATAGTTTCTATACTATGGATACAAGGATGTGACACCAAATAGCTTCCCTTCAGCATCACCAACTAGTGGCAATCCTACTAAATTCCCATTGTCCAAGAATCTTGGCACATGAAAAATATAGTGTATCGTGTTGTTCTCTAGAAATTTTAACTTATATGCAACCTCACCTATCCTCCTTTTAATTCTATAAGGTCTATAAAATCACAATTTGTGTTTTTCACACCACTCACCTTGAGGGAAGATTGTTTATAGGGTTTCAATCTCAAAAAAATCATCTCCTCAACCTCGAAAGACCTCTCCAAACAATGGAAATCAACATACATGTTTTATTGATTTCAGATTTGTTTTAGGTTGTCCTTAAACGCATTCACAATATTTGAAATTTGTTGCACCAAGTCTCTAGCTCTAGGAACTCTACTATCTAAAAGTATCAAATCCATGAATAAAATTTCATCATAACTATAGAGTTACTTGAAAGGATTCATACATATACACATGAAATGAGTGGCATTG
This sequence comes from Sequoia sempervirens, assembly GCA_007258455.2. NCBI lineage: Eukaryota > Viridiplantae > Streptophyta > Pinopsida > Cupressales > Cupressaceae > Sequoia > Sequoia sempervirens. The sequence continues at coordinate 268,127 of VDFB02263989.1, forward strand.
TTGCAGTACTCCCCAAGGTGAAGTTGTTTAATCTATGTTATTTCTTGTGTTGTAACATAGCTCATCAAATACTCTTCTATCCATTTATTCACCTTTTCTCAATCATCTATTTGAAGATGATAACTAGTGCCTTGTGTCATTTTTGTACCTTTTAATCAAAAGATTTATTGCTAAAATAAACTAATAAACTTGATATCCTTGTCACTCATAATATTCCTTTGTATCCCATGTAGTCTAAATATCTATCTAAAAAGTAGATCAGCCACCTATGGAGCCTTGTACTATGGAGATATAGCATAAAAATGAGCATACTTAATGATTTTGTTCACATTCATTAAGATACAATCCTTAATTTTCACTTGTGGAAAACCTATGATGAAATATATGGAAATTATCTCCTATTTTTTATTTGGAAAGGGTAAAGACTACAACAAACCAGCTGAAAAATACGTGCTCTACTTTTTTTACTAAAAAGTCATAACTCCCTGACATGCCTTAAAAATTCACTATTGAGCCCCTTTGATGAAAAACACTCTCTTACCTACTTATATGTCTTGTAGTACCCTAAATGACTAGCTATTGATGTGTCATGACATATTCTCAAATTTTATCCTTCATCTTTGATTCTAGAACAAGATATACCTAATTTTATAAAGGATGAGCTCATCAACTACCTTGTACCTATCATTTTATAGCTCTCCATCAAAATTTTCAATAGAAAATATGTTTTTGGCATTTTCAACTATTGTAAAATCCTTCCTATAAAAAAATATATCAGTTATGGAACACAAATAAGGGTTCCTAGATAGTGCATTAGCCACCACATTATTTTTTTTTAACATATTCAATGTGAAAATCATAGGATTATAGATTTCTTAACCTTTTTTTCTTTTCTATCATTCAAATATTTTTGATTGAAGAAAAAATTCAAACTCTTATGATCTATCTTCACCTTGAATTTCCCACAAGCCAAATAATATTTAAATTTTGTTAGTTCATGCATGATTGATAACATCTCCTTATCACAAATAGAGAAGCTCTTCTTTGACTCTTTGAGCTTCCTACTCTCAAATGCTATAAGGTGCTTGTTTTCTATAAAATATCCTTTAATCTCCTCTCTTGAAGCATCACACACTAAAACAAAAGGAAGTAAAAATTCTAGAATAGTCAAAATGGAACATGAACTCATTACCTCCTTTAGCTTGTGAAAAAACTCTCTACACTTTAAAATACCAAAAAAAAACCTTGTCCATTAAATATGTCAATAGGGTTGAAAGTTGTGAAAATACTTTGAAAAACCTCCGATAATAACTGTAAAGTCCCATGAACCATCTCAACTGTGACAAAATCCTAGGTTGATGCCAATCCTTTATTTCCTTGATATTCTCCTCATTTTTACCATTGGAATTAATATTGATTGGGAGTGCTAAGGAGCTACATGTCTATTATTAGCCACATGCTATTTTTAGCCAACCACTTGCTTTTTCATGCTAGTTTTAAATTAAGTGGTTACATGCCTATTTTTAGGCACCACTATTTTTAGATGATTGTTACTCTATATGTAACCCACATTGAGACTTAATTCATCATTCCATTCAATTATTATTTTTCATATTGTGTTTTTTTCATTAATCTCATAGGTGGGAGCATGCATTTGTTTAACTTGTGTGGCTTGTCAATACAAGAATTCATTCCAGTGATTTTGATGACTTATATATGGTATCATATCCATTTTAGAATTTGGGTGTTGGTTCATTTATTTTCTATGAGTTATTTTTTCAAAGTATTATTACATGCGTACTTGATAATATTTTTTTGTTGGAGGCATTATGTGCATCATATTTTCATCTTCTACACATCAAAAAGAATAAAATTGGGTTTTGTTTGCAACAATGAAAAACCTTTTTGAAAATCTATTAGTTTTTGTAGATAGTAATCAAACCTTTCAAAAAAAACTATCAAAATAGCATGGCATGATTATTTCTATAGACCAAAATTTGAATTTACATCATAATCTCATCTTTTTCTCATTGGGAAGAAAAACACTTTTTTTGTTTTGATCATAGCATCAAATTTTCATGTGGGTATCTATTAGTTTTTGCATACAATAAATGGATTTTGAGGAAACTAAATAAAATGTGTCCCAAGCCATTATTGATAGGAAAATAAAAATTGTGATATCTTTTGACTAGCTACTCATAATTGAGAGCTATATTTTTTAAAAGTGTTTATTTTTTGAGTCTTATCCATTGGAAATGTTTTCATATTAGTCTTATAAATCTTTTTTTGCTCCAATTGCACAAACCTATGCATTATAAATATAAAGTGTCAAAATATGGGGGAATGCAATGCTAGATCAAGGGGGTGTTGTGTGTTGTGACATGTGTGCACTTCCTATTTTCTTTCTAATTCTTTATTTCTACATTTTATTTTTTTTAATATTTCAATTTCTAAAGCATGGATTCAAATGAAGTTGTTACGCCATTAACACCCTTTAACTATCACAATTAGAAACTCAAAGTTCACTTGTGCTAAAGAACAAAGAGTTGTATAGGATAATGTAAGATTCGGCTATGGAGATAGCCACCCAAGATCTAAAGTCCTATGGAAAGCACAAAATACTCAGAAGATCAATATGACAAGAGTAAATTGTATTCTTATCAATGAATGCAAAAAGAGTTAATGTAGTTGTGTGTACAATGTAGTAGAGACCCTTAGTTATATAGCCAAGGTGAGATACAAGATGTCATAAGATTATGGCAAGTGTCTTAATCATATGACATGAGACAACTTGACACAACTACCTAGGTCACATGTAGTAGTTGTCAAAAGATAAGATAACAACTAGTGACAACTAACATATTCTAGAAAGAATCTTAGGACCTAAGTAAACTTAACATGTGAATATGTCCACTAAGTCCCTAGTAAGTGAAATAACTAGGTACAAAACATTTATTCACACCAACAACCCCCTTAAGTGAAACTTAGGGAGGAGATTATTATGCAAATGACTCAAACATGGGTCTCAACTACTAGGCCATGTTAGGTACCCATGTATAAATGCAATGCAATATCTCATGACCAGAGAAAAGGAGAAAACCCAGTTGGAAAAAAAAAGAAACATTCTCTAGGAAGGACAAAACCTCAAGTGAGGAAAAAGTCCCCCCCATAAGAGATAATGCAGAAAAAAAGATTTTTTTTTATAAAAAAAATAAAATCACACCGTCGCGCAGGTAGGGTTGTACTGCCTGCTTGCTAAAAAAGTTTTGCTTCTAAGAGAAAATTTGTCAAAATTTGATGATTTGGCAGTTGATATTGGGGTTTTTGGGCCTTGTAGACGTGATGGTAGTGTTTTTTCTGGCTCAAAATTCTCTAAAAATATGTCTACCTCCTGGATTTGGAAACTAACATCAATCTTCAAACCCTTGCGGATTTGGCCTCCAATGTCTAACTGGGATGAAACAAAAGGAAATTTTGACTTTCTTGAATGCTTTTGACACAATGGTGAGCTTAGATTTGATGCAACAAACTCCCAAAATGTACCTACAATACAAGGCCAAAAATGGAACCCCCCCAGAATCTGGTATTTATATCACACCTTTCCGATTCTCAAGATCATCCAAAGATGCAAGAGAAAAGCATACTCAATACTTCAAGAAAATACAAGATTGCACTCAAGATCTCCCAAAAGACTAACCAAAGGAACTCAACTTGCTCTGATAACATGTAAGATTTGGCTATGGAGATAGCCACCCAAGATTTAAATTCCTATGGAAAACAAAAAATACTCAGAAGATCAATATGCCAAGAATAAACTGTATTCTTATCAATGAATGCAAAAAGAGTCAATGTAGTTGTGTACAATGTAGTAGAGACCCTTGGTTATATAGCCAATGTGAGATACAAGATGTCATAAGATTATGACAAGTGTCTTAATCATATGGCATGATGTTGGATGTTGTAGGTGTGTTGGTGATATGTGGTTGTCATTGATGTCAACACTATTAGCATTTGGTGTATTGAAGGCTGTATATGTCGAGGATATTGAGAAAATTGTTAAAAGAAGTGTTCCAAGTTCCCTGTGGAACTATGGTCATCAAGGTGTCTAGTTTTGAGAGTTGAAGATCAATTGTTGTGGATTAAAGGGTTTTCTGTTGAGTGTATGTAGTTCATCCACCAGAAGTTTCAGAGGTCCGCGTGAAGATTTGATCTTGCTATGAACATTTGTGTTCTGACAGTATTTGTGTGGGTTTTGTCAGTGTTCTTGAGTGAAGGTTATGTGTTTTTGGTGTTGCGGATGTTTCTCTATTAGTTCTTGTTGTTTTTGGATCTTCTAGATCGTGCTCTATCTTTGTGGTGCGTCCACATTGATCGATGTGCTTGTGGTCAAATATTTTATCTGTATGTTCAATTTTTCATGTTCTTGGTCGGCATGATGGTGGTAGCATGTTGTGGATCTTTGAGGTGAAATTAATTGAAGTCTTTTTGTGTTGGATTTATTAATTTGGGTCTCCACTATGTTGTGGCTGACTTTGGTGGATTTGCATTGCAAATTTATTTGTAAATTTTGGCCAATATTAAAAATATGTTTCATATTTCTGGCTGACTAAGTTGTTGTAATCTCATGTTGCAGATATATAAGAGCAATTGTTTCATCGGTGTGAAGCATGTGAGGAATGCTCAGAGTGCTCGGTGTGCTCTTATGTGTGTATGTGTGAATATCATTCGATTGCAAAGCAGAGTGTGAAGAATATTGAGTGAAGTGTGTAGAAGTTTGGGCGAAGTGTGAAGAAGTTTGAGTGAAGAGTGAAGAAGGCTTTATGTGCTTAACTGAAACTGTAATAAAGCTTGTGTAGAAGCTATTTTCTTAGTTCACAATTTGGATGGTCTTTATCCAAACCTTTCTTTGGACAATGAGTCCTCTTTTGTATTTGAGCAATGAGCTCTAGGCAGTGTGCCCGAATGCATGTGCATTCCCATTATTTCTCATTATACTTTTAATAGGGTATAATATTGTGGACTGACCTCCACCATGGTTTTTCCCCTAATAGGGTTTCCACATAAAAATCTTGGTGTTCTCTGTGTTTTTGATGTGTTGATTGTATATGGTTTATTATTCATTCATTAGATTTGAGATTAAGTTGAATAAAGATTGAAAAGTTTAAAATATTATGTGACAACTGATTCACCCTCGCCCCTCTCAGTTGTTTGTCCTTGTTTTTCCAACAATTGGTATCAGATTCGGTTCCTTTGAATAAGTTTAAAAGCTTGAGGTGATCCAAGATGGCATCATACAAGAAGGATAGTCCTAGATTTGATGGAACAAACTACTCATTGTGGAAAGCTAGGATGAAGTGTCATTTGAAGTATATTGGTGAACCCTTCTGGAAAATTACAAAGAAAAAATATGTTATTCCTGCGACTGGTCCCTCCACTACTAATGAGATTAAAGAGGTTGAGAACAATATCCAGGCTATGGAAGCTTTGCTGAGTGCTCTAATAGATTTTGAAATGACAAATGTGTTAGGTCAGAAGACAACTCATGAGATGTGGAAGAAGCTGGAAACTTTGTATGAAGGAGATGTACATGTGAAGATGGCTAAGTTACAAAGTTTGAAAGGCAAGTATGAAAATTTGAAGATGGGTGAAGATGAAAATATTTCTTCTTTTATGTAGAAAGTAAATGAACTAGTGATGGGTATTAGATGTGCTGGTGGTATTCTGGAAGCGGAAGAAATTGTGGCTAAGGTGCTCAGATCATTGCCTCCCTCCTACAAAGCAAAGGCTCATGCTATTGAAGAAACTAGATCATTGACAAATGTGACAAGGGACGCATTGATTGGAAAACTTGTTGCTTTTGAGTTGAGCGAATTTGGTGATTTTGTTCCTAAGACTAAAACTGCATTTAAGGCTACTATATCCAGAAGAAACAAGCAAAGATATGATCTGGGAGAGAGTTCCAGAAAGACATTCAAGTATGAGGAAGAAATGAAACAACTTGAAGATGAAGAAAGAGAAGTAGAAGAATTGGAAGCACTGATTGTGAAGAAAGAAGGTAGAGGACAAGGTAAGCATAAAGGAAAGTTTCCTATCAAATGTTTAACTTGCAGTAAAATAGGTCATTTTGCATCAAGGTGTCCTAAAAGAGTCCCTAGATCAAAGCCTTACAAATCTAGATTTCAAAAGAAATGCTATTTTGCTAAAGGAGTGACTGATGATGAGTCTGATAAAGAGAATGGAAATGAAGATGATTGGGTTTTCATTGCTATCAAGGAAAATAGTCCTGAGACTACTAAATTTGCTAAAGTTGAGAAAGCTTTTGCAACCTGAATTGAAGAAAAGGATGAGTGGGTTATTGATAGTGGATGCTCACATCATATGACTGGTGACAAAAGAAAATTTGTAATTCTAGAGAAGTATGAAGGTGGGGTTGTGAGATTTGGTGATAACAATGCTTGTGTGATTCATGGCAGAGGATATATTTGTCTTGGTGGTAAGCATAACACTAATGATGTTCTTTATGTTGAAGGCTTGAAGCACAATCTGTTAAGTGTTGGGCAGATGGTGGACAAGGGTTATGATCTTTTGTTCAAAGATGGAAGATGCAGGATATTTGGAAGCTTTGGAAATGTAATTGCTTCAGGTAAACAAACAAAAGGTAACATTTTTCACCTGAATGTTGCTAGTGAAAGTTGTTTAATTGCTCAAGTAGATGAAATCTGGTTATGGCATAGAAGGTTGTGTCAAGTGAATTTTGATAACATAGTCAAAATAAGTTCCACTCAAGAAGTAAGAGATCTACCTAAGCTGGTAAAGCCTGCTAGCACAATTTGCAAGAAGTGTCAAATGGGAAAACAGACTAGAGTTTCTTTTCAGAGAAAACAACATAATTCAAATGGATTATTGGAGCTTGTACATACTAATCTATATGGTCCCTCCAAAGTTAGAAGTCTCCATGGCGAAAGGTACTTTATGTTGATTATTGATGATTACTCTAGAATGATATGGGTTGCTTTCTTAAGAGACAAATGTGAAGCATTAGAGAAGTTCAAAAGTTTCAAAGCCATGGCAGAGCATGAGAAAGGTCTAAAAATCAAATGCTTAAGGTCAAAAAGAGGTGGAGAGTTCACCTCCAGGGAGTTTAATTCCTTTTGTGATGAGCATGGAATCAAAAGACAATTATCTACTCCCCAAACCCCTCAACAAAATGGAGTTGTTGAGAGGAAGAACATAGCAGTTCTGGATGTTGCTAGAACAATGATGATTGAAGAAAATGTGCCTCACATCAATTGGAGTGAAGTCGTAAGCATTGCTATGTACACTTTGAACTGGGTAAATGTAAATGGTAATTCTAGTAAGACTCCTTTTGAGCTATGGTTTGGTTATAATACTATTGTTAAATACTTCAAGATCTTTGGAAGAAAATGCTACATCAAGAGAGATGATGATATAGGAAAGTTTGAAGCAAGAAGTGATGAAAGAATCTTTCTAGGTTACTCCACTAGAAGCAAGGCCTACCAGTGCTATAACAGAAGACTGAGAAAAATGGTTGAGAGTGCAAATGTCAGAGTTGATGAAGATTTAGCTAAATCATCCAAATATTGTGGATATGATTCAGATGAAAACAATACAAACAAAAGGAAGAATGTTTAGACACATAATCAACTTCAAATTGTGCCATATGTTCCAGTTGTTCTGGTAAATCAAGGTAGTCAGGAAGCAGAGACAAGTGCAAGTACAAAAGAAAGAGCAGAAGAATCAGAAGTTCGAGAGAATCCTCAAACTATGAGGTATGTAAAGCTAAATCATTCTGAAAATCAAATTATAGGAGACAAGAATAAAGGTGTGCAAACTAGAAGAAAGATTGCAGAAGAGTATTGCCTAATTTCCAAGATTGAGCCAAAAGATGTAAATGAAGCTTGCAATGATGAACACTGGATGGAAGCTATGAAGGAAGAATTAATGCAGATTGAAAAGAATAATACATGGATACTTGTTCCCAGACCAAAAGATAAAAATGTAGTTGGTACTAAATGGGTCTTTCAGAATAAGCTGAATGAACAAGGTGAAGTGGTCTGAAATAAAGCAAGACTGGTATGTAAAGGGTATTCACAAATGGAAGATATTGATTTTGAAGAAACCTTTGCCCTTGTTGCCCGAATTGAAGTTGTAAGGTTATTTCTTGCTTATGTTGCATATAAGAACTATAAAGTCTATCAAATGGATGTAAAGTCTATTTTTTCTGAATGGTGAGCTAGAAGAAGAAGTATACATTGAGCAATCAGATGGATTTCAACTGACTGATAAGGAAAACATGGTTTTCCGATTGAAGAAAGCTCTATATGGACTCAAGCAAGCCCCTAAAGCCTAGTATGCTAGACTAGAAAAATATTTACTAAAGCTTGGATTCAATAAAGGTATTGTTGATATGAACTTATATTTCAAGTTGGATCATGACAAAGAGTGGATTATTGAGGTCTTTGTTGATGACATTATTTTTGGAGGAGATGATAATATATGTATGAATTTTGCTGATGAAATGAAGAATGAATTTGAGATGAGTATGATTGGAGAGATGAAGTTCTTTCTGGGATTGCAAGTTACTCAATTAGACAAGGGGATCTTCATATCTCAATCCAAATATGTGAGAGAGTTGCTGAAGAAGTTTGGTATGGAAGACTTAAAACCTATTGGTACTCCCATGGTAACTAGATGTAAGTTGGCACAAAATGATGATTCTCCTAAGGAAAATCAAACAAGGTACAAATCAATGATTGGTGGATTGCTCTATTTAACTTAGACTAGACCAGACATTATGAATGTTGTATGTATGGTTGCTATATTTTAGGCTGATCCAAAAGAGTCTCATGTGACTGCTATAAAGAGAATTTTCAAATACCTGAAAGGAACAATTGATTTTGGACTTTGGTATCCTAAGGATGATGATCTTACATTGAATTCATATACTGATGCGGATTGGGCAGGAGATGTAGATGACAAGAAGAGTACTAGTGGTGGTGCTTTCTTCCTAGGGAAGAAGTTGGTGTCATGGTTGAGTAAAAAGCAAAATTCCATTTCTCTATCTACTGTTGAGGCAAAGTATATTGCTGCTGCAAACAACTATACTCAAGTGATGTGGACGAAACAAATGCTGAAAGACATCAAAGTAGTATATGATGAACCTATTGCCATATACTATGAAAAATCAAGTGCAATAAACATATCAAATAATTAGTGCTACACTCTAAGACCAAGCATATATCAATCAAGTTCCACTTTCTAAGGGAGAAAGTGAGTGAGAAAGAAGTCAGACTGGAGTATGTGCCTACAAAGAGAAAATTGCAAATATTTTCACTAAGCCATTGCCAATGGATAATTTTGAGTATCTTAGAGGGATGCTAGGGGTAATTACCCCTCCTAATATAAACTAAAGTTGCATTTATTTGCATCAATATGTGCATTTCATGATCATATTCTGATGTGGATTGATGTTTTTGTGGTTGCTACTCAGGGGGAGTAGTCAGCTGTGCAAATATGTGGTTCAAAGCTTGCATGTGGAAAGATAATGCTTATCTTTTCCATTGATGTCAAAGGGGGAGATGATTAATGTGAAAAAATGTTACTTATCTAGTGTGAAGAATCTTGTGGGGAGAAATTCATGCAGAAGAGGTCAAGGAAGAAGAGTCGAAATCTAAGGAGGAGTAAGTGTTGATTGAGAGTTGGTTTGATGGTGTTTTTCACATCATGTGTTGCCATTAATGCCAAAGGGGGAGATTGTTGGATGTTGTAGGTGTGTTGGTGATATGTGGTTGTCATTGATGTCAACACTATTAGCATTTGGTGTATTGAAGGTTGTATATGTTGAGGATATTGAGAAATTTGTTAAAAGAAGTGTTCTAGGTTCCCTATGGAACTATGAAGGTCATGAAGGTGTCTTGTTCTGTGTATTGAAGATCAATTGTTGTGGATTAAAGGGTTTTCTGTTGAGTGTATCTAGTTCATCCACCAGAAGTTTCAGAGGTCCATGTGAAGATTTGATCGTGATGTGAACAGTTGTGTTCTGACAGTATTTTTGTGGGTTTTGTCAGTGTTCCTAAGTGAATTTTATGTGTTTCTGGTGCTGCGGATGTTTCTTTGCTAGTTCTTGTTGTTTTTGGATGCTTCTAGATCATGCTCTATGTTTGTGGTACATCCAAATTGATTAGTGTGCTCCTAGTCGAATATTTTCTCTGTATGTTTGATTTTTCATGTTCTTGGTCGACATGATGGTGGTAGCATGTTGTGGATCTTCGAGGTGAAATTAATTGAAGTCTTTTTGTGTTGGAGTTATTAATTTGGGTCTCCACTATGTTGTGGCTGAATTTGGTGGATTCGCATTGCAAATTTATTTATAAATTTGGGCCAACATTAAAAATATGTTTCATATTTCTGGCCAACTAAGTTGTTCTAATCTCATGTTACAAATATAGATTGTTTCATCGATGTGAAGCATGCAAGGAATGCTCAGAGTGCTCAGTGTGCTCTTATGTGTGTATGTGCAAATATCATTCGATTACAAAGTAGAGTGTGAAGAAGATTGAGCGAAGTGTGAAGAAGTTTGAGCGAAGAGTGAAGAAGGCTTTTTGTGCTTAACTGGAACTATAATCAGGCTTGTGTAGAAGCTATTTTCTCAGTTCACAATTTGGATGGTCTTAATCCAAACCTTTCTTTGGACAGTGAGTCCTCTTTTGTATTTGAGCAGTGAGCTCTAGGTAGTGTGCCTAAATGCATGTGCATTCCCATTATTTCTCATTATACTTTTAACATGGTATAATATTGTGGACTGAACTCCACCGTGGTTTTTCTCCTAATAGGGTTTCCACGTAAAAATCTTGGTGTTCTCTGTGTTTCTGATGTGTTGATTGTTTATGGTTTATTATTCATTCATCATATTTGAGATTAAGTTAAGTAAAGATTTGAAATTTTAAAATACTTTGTGACAACTGATTCACCCCCCCCCGTCTCAGTTGTCTGTCCTTATTTCTCCAACACATGATACAACTTGACACAACTACTTAGATCACATGTAGTAGTTGTCAAAAGATAAGATAGCAACTAGTGACAACTAGCATCTTCTAGAAAGAATATTAGGACCTTAGTAAACTTAACATGTGAATATGTCCACTAAGTCCCTAGTAAGTGAAATAACTAGGTACAAGACATTTATTCACACCAACAGATAATAATGGGCACTAAAAAAGAACTTGCTATTGAGGAAGAAAAAAAATTGTTTAACAAGCATGATCAAGCCTTTGATTTTTTATGTTTGAATCTATCTTCTAAGATTCTCTTTATTTTAATATCATTAAAGACACCCAATAAATTTTGAGTACTTTAGAAAACTCTTTACGAAGGTAGATGAAATGAAAGGTCATGAGTTAGAGAATTAGCTCATAAGTTTGAGCCTTGGTTCTTTTGACACCTTAAAAGAATTCTTCACTAAACTTTCAAATCAGTTAGGTTGTAGTTTAAAAAATGTGAATGGAGAAAAAAGAGGATCATTTAGTTCTTTTTATACTTTCCAAACTAGGTCCTAACTACTCCATGTTTGTATCTACCTTCTACTCCACCAAAAGGGCCCTTGGGAATGAGGAAGATTTCTTCGTTCAATAACTTCATTATTGACTTAAATGGGGAGCAAAATAAGCTAATACAAATGGGTACTTTAGAATCTTCCAAAACACAAGCACTAATTTTTAAGATTGGAAAACAAAAAAATTGAAGAAACAAGGGGAAGGAACAAAGCACTTAGAAGGATAATAAGACTAAGAAAGAAAAAAAATAGAATATTCTAAAACTAACACTAAAAATTCTTCTAATCAACAAAAACCTAAGAAAGAAAAAGTTAAGTGTTCCTATTACAAGAAAATTTTGCATGATGAGCATAAATGTATGCAAAAATAGATTGACCAACTCTCACATCTTCTTGAGAAGAAAAACATAGGAGTCCTTGAATCTATTAACCATCCTCATCAACTCAAGAATTTTCTCAAGTAACAGAAAAAGAAAAATGGAAATCTAAGGGCAAGGCTCTAGTTTCTACTACATCATCATAGTTTCATCTTGGATCATTGCCTCATATCACATGAGATCTTCATAGGTTGAGTTCTCTTCCTTAGAGCCTCATAATATATAACACTTCAATAATAGTTATAGGGAGAAGGTAATGTTGAAGTTGAAGGTGGAACATTCACAAATGTTTTAAGTGTAACTACATTTTGAATTAATCTCCTATCAGTGTATCATATTACCTACATAGGGAAGGTTATGATAGTTCACTTTATCCAGACTCAATTTCTATTAGAGAGTTGCATAGCAACAATTTGTTAGCATTGAGAAGGGTAGATTACCAAGCTAGATTATACACATTCTCACACTTTCAAATAATGTTTCTCCCATATATTTTCTCATTCATTTAAATGGAGTTAGAAAACTATGTCATGAGAAACTTATCCACCTTAACTACCGCTACCTTGGGTAGCTTAAACAATATGTTATGGTCACAAGGTTGCCTATAGTTAGATGCTATAAGGTTCTTTGTGAGGTTGTACCCTTGGAAAGCATCCTAAAGATAACTTTGACAAAGGAAAAGCATGGAGGCCTAAATAGTTTTTGGAGCTTGTTCACATTGATGTATCAAGGCCATTTCCCCATCCATCTTTCACTAAGGCTAGATATGTTCTCACTTTCATAGATGAATTATCCAAGTATAGATGAGTCTATTTCTTTCGGGAAAATTTTGAAGTCTTCCAAAAAAATTCAAGACTTCAAGGCTCTTGTTAAAAAATAGTCAAGAAAATTCATCAAGATTCTTTGGAAAAATAATGGGGGTGAGTATTTAAACAAGTTTGAGCAATTTTGTACATCATAGAGGATAGGCACGATTCATTATACTCCACAACAAAATGGTGTCGTAGAATGAAACAAAAGATCACTAAAAGAGATGGCTAATTGTATGATACACTCCAAGGGACTTACACTATATTACCAAGTAGAAGCAATCAATTGTACCTGTTTCATTCAAAACAAGTTTCTCATAAATACTTAAAGAAAATTACTCCATTTAAAGCTTGGATAGGAAGGAAACCATCAGTTGAGAGCTTCAGGATCTTCAGATCTCTAACCATGATGTGTACCAACATAGAATCACCAAGCAATGGAACCATAGTTCAAACATTATATCTTTGTAGGATATCTAGATGGTTTGAAAGGTCATCGCCTACTCCACCCTACCACACATGATTTGTTCATTGAGAGGATTGTTAAGTTTCACGAGAATCCCATCAACTATATACATGACATTTCTCCTTCTATTATCGAATTAGTTTTGATGATTCTTCTAACAACTCAAAGGCACATTCTTCATCTTTTCCTTTTTATAGTTCTTATTGTGAGGATAGTGATGAGGATTCATATCCATCTACTTCTACATATGATTTGGAGGATGATATTATAGAACTTGATGTTCCCATTTCTTGCCTTCTTTAGCCTAAACAAAGCTTTGAGAGTACAAATACTTGGGTAGGGAATTTGGTAGATGGTAAACATGGGTGGTCATATTATCAAATTGTGGCACATGCATATTTTGCATCTACTTCTGATCCATAGACATTTAGAGAGGAATTAAGCATACATGAGTGAGATATTATTGTGCATGATGAATATATTTCGTTAATAAGGAATCAAAATTTGGACATGGCACCACTTCCTAAGGGAATGAAGGTGGTTTTATGTATGTGGATATATCAAACCAAGTTTGGTGCAGATGGATCAATTGATAAGTACAAAGAACATTTGGTTGTTAGAGGTTTTCCACAAGTTGTTGACATTGATTACATTGAGATATTTGCACCCACGACCAAGATGAGTTTTATCTAACTCACACATTTTACTTTCATAAAACTTGGCTAGGATGTACATTAGATGGATGTGAAGTGTTTTTCTTCACAAAGATCTTGAGGAGGAAATCTACATGAAGTATCCACACATTTTTTTTTCAAGATTCATCCTAAGTTTGTAGAATTTGGAAATCCATTTATGGCCTTAAACAGGCCCCTCAATCTTGGTATGCCAAGATGAATTCCTTCCTCCTTGCTTTATGTTTTACTTGGTGCCATTTAGATCCTAATGTGTATCTCTCTCAATAAGATGATTCACTGTTGATGTACATGTACTTTATATCGATGATATTTTGATCACTAGAAGCTCTTCATATGCTATTGTAGCAATGAAGTCAACTCTACAAGATAGATTTGACATGATAGACTTGGGATTATTGTATTACTTCCTTGGTATTGATATTCCCAAGTATGATTCAGGAATAACTCTTGCACAACCCAAGTACATTCTTGATCTACTTTCTCAATTTCACATGGTTGATTGCAAGCCACATTTGACTTCATTTATATTTGGAGTCAAGTTTGAGGGGAACTATACTACATAATTGGTTGATGTTACCTTGTATCAACAACTTGTTGGCAGTCTCATCTATTGGACTTATACAAAGCTTGATATTTCATATGTAATAGGCATGGTTTCATGGTTTCAATATTTATGTAAGATTTTCATGAGCTACACTGGAAAGAAGCTAAGATGATCCTTTATGGCCTTTAAGGTACTCTTGGATATGGGATTCACTATAGATATGGCATAAAGGTTGACTTGGTTAGATACACAACTTCCAATTGGGATGGTGATACTAAGAATCATAAGTCCACTTCAGGTTACAATATCTCACTAGGTTATGGTCCTATCAACTAGTCCAACAAAAAGTAGATTGATGTTTTTTATCATCCACAAAGGCGAAATACGAGGGAGTTGTTAACATAACTACAAAGGCTCTTTGACTTCAAGGAATTTTTATTGAGATTCACATTTCATTTAGGCAACCCATAGTCATCTATTGTGATAGTGAAAGAACCATTCATATAAGTAGGAATTTAGTGCAACATTAGCGGATCAAACAGATGGAGTTTCACATGCATTACATTTGGGAGCTTATTCATAGTCATATCATTGACTCAGTTTTTTAGTCTTTAGAGAAAGTTGCTAATATTTTCACCAAACATTTTATTAAGATTAAGTTTATTCATCTATGAGCTCTTCTTGGGGTGCAGTCTACTTTAGCAACAACATCATTTATGGGGGGGTCTTATAGTCCTCTTCACTTTATTTTTCTCTTTTGGGGGGAGTATTTTTTGACTATATTTTCTCCCTTTCTTTGCTTTATAAGAGATTGCATTGTACTTGGGTACCTCATTAGGCCTAGTTGTCAGGGCCTAGTTTCTTTGTTCCCACCTAAGTTATGCTTAAGGGGGGTGTTAGCAAAGGAATTAAACTTTCATAAAAGTTCTACCTTGGAGCTATATTTCTATTCTTAGCCATGTGCTATTTTTAGTCAGCCACTTTTTTTTTCAAGCTAGTTCTAAATTAAGTGGTTGTATGCTTATTTTTAGGCACCATTATTTTTAAATGGTTGTTATTCTATATGTACTACATATTATGAGTTAATGCATCATTCAATTCAACTATTTCTTTGAAACATTTTTATGTTTTTCATTAATCTCATAAGTACAACCATGTGTTTGTTTTACTTACATGGCTCACTGGTACAAGCATTCATTCCAATAATCTTTGTGATTTCTACACTCATCCATGCTAAACCCTTGGGCACTAATATTATGTCAAGGGTACAATATCTAGGTCAAACCAAACACACATTTGGATTCTTTAATGAAGAATGAATGTTTCTCTAGTATATCAACCGCCTTATCTATGTGCCTCAAATGATCCTCCCATGTCTGATGTAAATCAAGATGTCATCTAAGAACACTAGCAAAAATATCCTCAATTGTAAAACAAACACCTAATTCATGCATGACTAAAATGTGGTAGGTATGTTGTAGACCCAAATGGCATGACTAAGAACTCATAATCTCATAATGACATCTTAAATCCATTTTATGCACATCCTCATCTCTCACCCTTGGTAATACCCTGACAATAGACCAATATTAGAGAAGTACACTACACCATGGAGCTTGTTTATCAACTTATTGATCCTAGGAATTGAATAGCTATTATTTATTGTCTTCTTGTTGAGAGCTTAATAATCAATGCACATCCCCATAGTACCATCCTTTTTTTTTACCAACACCATAGAAGAAGAAAATGGGCTAGAGCTAGGTTAGATATGTCTCATATCCAACAACTCCTTGATTTCCTTCTTAATCTCCTACTTGTGTCTCCTAGGATGACAATATGTGTCATGATGATTGGTTGTGCTCCATCCTCCAGCTCAATTATATGTTGAAAAACCCTATCTAATGTGAATCGTAAAGGAATAACACTAAATACTTTTATATGCTTATCCAAGATGGATAAGATGTTAACATGATAATATCTCCCTTCCTTGGACAAACCTATATTTGTGATCAAACATTATGTTTCCCAAGAAGCTTGGCCTCTATGAAAATCCTTCTCCATCCTTTTTTTTGAAACAATATTGGGGGCCCCATTGGATAAGCCTTGAAGAATCACCTCCTTTCCTTTGGATTCAAATCTCAACTTCATAATCTAATAGTTTTGTGTGACTTCTCCAAGTGAGTGCAACCATTACATGCCCAAAACCAAATTTGTTTCACCAATACCAACGACATAAAAATCAACTCACAATCTATAACTCCCTAGGGCCATCTCAAGATATTGAATCCTTTTGTTGTATGGAATAGTATACCCATCAACCATTGTAACTTTCAATCCCTCAAAATCATATGTCCTCAAACCCATCCTAGTCACCAAACAAACCCTCACCAATGAAGTTGTGGTTATCCCCACTATCAATAAATATTGTCAACATGTGTCCTTAAAGGAGTCCTCTAACTCAAAAAAGGTGAAACCTGGGAGCTCTTGAAAGTGTAACAAGTGTGCCCCCAATGATTCTTCTTCTTTGTTCTCATGCCCCATCTCATCAGCCTCAAGATTGGGTTCCTCTATCTTTGAGTCCTCATTGGAAACCACCTCTATGTAGTGTACATGTCCCTTACCCAAGAATTTGTGTCCTAGCTCCCATGGCTCCCCACAAGTAAAGCATAGTTTTTTCCTTTTGAAGTTTTTTCTTAGATTTGTCAACCCTATTTGGTTTCAGACATAATACCTTAGGTAGAGAGAAACTCTTATGAAGAGGCTTCTTATGTTGAATTAGTGGTTCATTCTTAGAGTAGAACTTGTTTTCAACCACTCAATCCCCCAAATTCAAAGCTCTCCTGATGGCCTCTTGCAAAAAATTCAAATCAAATATTCTTACCAAAAGCTTGAGATGTTTCATTAGACCCTCTACAAACAACATTATAAGCCTCTTCTTTGTCACATCAAAAACCATCACGAATAGCCTTTGAAACTCTACCACATAATGCTCAATTGTACCTTCTTGCCTCAACTACACTAACTCTTTGAAATTAATTTGTAGATCCTTCCTATCAAACCTCTCCATCAATCTATAGTTGAACTCTTTTGGAGTCGTAATTGAAAAATGTCCTTGAGTCACCATACCATAATGCCAACACATGAGGCATACCCTCTAGGTGAAGGGTTGTGAACTTGATTGCTTCCTTGTCATACATTAGATTTAAAGAGAAGTAGGTATCCAATTTTTGTAGTCATGATCTAGCTATACAACCATTTGATCTATCATAAGTGGGTATAGTGGTATTTTAAAAATACTAATGTATATCTCTTTGGGCCTAATCTTGGTGATATCTCCTTCCCCTCCTATACCCATTCCTTGTTTTCATCTCATAATACTTCGTAAAGGGCATGCCATGAAAAATTTATGGGTTTAGGGCACTATACTCTACATGATACCTTGTGACCTCATCCTCCAATCTTGGTGGTACTTGTCTTAAAATGGATCCTTGTCCTCTCTTTGCAATAATTTGGCATGAAATTTATTGATTGGTGGGCTGGTTGAGACTCTCTCATGAGCTAAGTAGCTTCTTTTGCAACATTTGAATTAAATCTCCTAACACTATAGTGTTGATTCATTCCTTTCAAGGTTCATACTCTCAATCATATACTCATTGTAGAAAAAAATTCCCTAGCCAACTCCCTATTTTCATTCCTAATGACCTCCTGAATGTTAACTTCTTCATTTCTATCACCCATGGCTTCTTTCTTTTTATTTTACCTTCACTAGTACCTGATTACCACATCACCCTTTTGCATGAATCTACGTCACACAATCCCACGGGTTGGCATATAAGGGAGCTCTAATACCACTATAAGATAATTATGATTGTGAGAATTTTCTGATCTTATGAAAATTTAGAATTCAACAATGAGTCATTGCGCAATGTTTTGAATATTGAATAACACCTTGAACTTTGCTGATATTGCAAATCACCACAAAATGCACTTGGAAATTTTATTCAACAATTCAAAAAACAAATTACAGTTTTACAATAATCACGTGGGAGTGAACAACTAGTGACTGTCCTACGACTCCCATTTCACTGCAAATCTAAACCACACTTTCTTGTATGAGTGAGACCTTAGGTTTGTAATGTTGGATGTTTTGTAAAAGTTCAAAAGATCATTCGCTGCCAGTTTAGGTTTGTGTTAGAGATATGGAGCTACCCCTTTCAACGTATACTACTAAGTGGTGAATGGACTGCAGAGGTGATCCAATTGTGCTAAGCCTAGTGTAGACTGGAGTGTGGTGTTGTTGAGGGTGTTCTTGGAGCAATGATTTGCAGATATGGTGAGGGTGTTAATCCTTGGTCTAGCCTATTGCTCACAAAATACACAATTAATCTGCCCAGAACTCTGTTCAAAACCTTCAGAAGTACATCCAGATGGGAAAAAAGAGTTGCCTGCAACTTCATTAATAAGTGAATCCGAAATCAATTATTATGTCTTCCAACCATGGCAACCAGCCTTAGAAATCAAATTCTTGTTGGATAAATCAAAGTGATCACTAAATTAAAAAAAAATGCAGGTTTCAAGATTCAATTGTGCTCAGCCTAGTGTAGAACAAAGTGTGATGTTGAGGGTGCTCTTGGAGATTTGAAGATTGTTGATCGTTTATTCTATTACTAGATATTATTTAGTATGATACTAACATCTATCTCATATGAAAATGTACAATTAATGACATAGATGAATCAAATTATGTCGAAGTCATGTAAACAAGAAAGAATCATATTCTTCATTTCTCTATAGCATATATTCAATCATTTTGTATTGTATTAGACATTATAATACCAAATTTATGTTTGTTAATGTTAGATTCAAGTGAAGGTAAGACTCTCACATGACATTTATTTAAGACTCTCACATGACATTTATTTTATCCCCTAAGATTGTTAGAATTTATGTTTGGTATCATCAAGCACAAGTTGTTCTTGCTATGAAATTATTAGTCTCATACACATTCTTTCAATGACATTTTTAGACTGTCTTATGCACATTCCTAAAATAGGTAAAGTATGATTCTTCTAATATCATTAGTAAATGAACAATATTGGATTGTATACTTTGAGTTAATTATTTTGGGATGTTTTACTATGTTATTGGGTGATAATTTTCTCTTTTTATTTTAATAGGTCATTTAACACATGTGATGTTATAGTCTCATTGACCTTCATGGCCATTTGTGGACATTAACATATTTTCTTATTTCTTTAAAAAAGATACATGGCATAAAATACTACAAAAAGGAGCAACATGGCCAACTTTTTAACATCGACCTACACTTTGATTTTGTTTTGTTTTGGCTATCATTGCCTTTAGTAATTTCTTATATTTCAATGCTTAATATAATCACCTCAATCGATTATCTTATAATATTGTGCAACAATTTAATACTTCATGTATCTTGCCTACTCCTCAATATCCAAAGAAGATATTGATTTCTATCATTTTTTCATATCAAATTTAGCACCCACTAATTAATTTATTGAAATATGGAATTATTTGTGTGTGGACTTCTCTCCTACCCATTGCATTTTAATTTAGAAAGATACATTGGTACTCCATATTCATCTTAACCGATTCCACAAGATATCAACAAAGATTAGGGCATAACTACATGCATGTTATTCTAGGAGAAAAGTTATGTTAGTCATAGTAAGATGAGGAATCATAAACACTACTAATGTAAACTGAAAACACATCCATCACCATAATAGTGTTTGTAGAGGCATAGATGGTACACTGTAACTCAATAGACCCAAAATTTGCGACTTAGCAAAAACTTAGCAAAAAAATCAACAAAAAAATACTTAATTTTTTTAGGAACAAATTGTTTTGCAAAATTTAGTGATAAAATGTATCCAATGAGTCCATAAATAAGTACAAAAATGTTTTCTATTAAATTTGATTGATTTGAATACAAATTGAGTACAAAATCGAATAATCATGTGGAATCGTGATACAATAGATAACTGAAAACTTATAAATTTATGATGATTGCTTTTGAAAATCAGCATCATAATTCATAAATTACATACTATAAAATACAAAATTTTACATTTTCCTCTTCCCTAATCTAATGAAAACTTGGGGAGAGGTTGAGGTTCTAATCCTTGCAATCTAATGTGGCTCTTTGCTCAAGATAGAAGGTTGTGCTTCTAGCTCTTGCTTGACTTCCATCCTACTATACTTAGATGGCAATGATTCATCTACCTCATCAATGTCATCCAATCCTATAGCTCCTTCTATTGCAACCACATCCTCCATTGTCTACTTCTAAAAATCAATAATATCATCTTCAATAAACATCGGGAGTTGCTCATCTTGTCCTATCCAATTCCTATAAGGATCAATGTCAACCAAATCAATGACCTCCTCTAACTTGTCCTCTACCCTTCTTGTGTGAAGATGAAGGTTGTATTGCACAAAGAGAAGTTCATTGAAGTGTTTTTGACTTAATTTGTTTCTCTCATTTGTGTAGATGGCATCAAACTCTAATTGCACATGTTGGATGCATTAAAAGGTTGACATAAAATGTGGAGGGTTAATCTTTGAAGATTTGAGGTATTTGCACCCCAATCTATCCACCAAGAATCTACAAAATAAAATATTAAAGAGTTAGTAAGCAAACCATATTTATCAAATTATCAATAGTTATAAATTTGAAATTTGTAACTTGTAAAATACACGTGATGTAAAGACTCCATTTTTGTTGCTTGGTCACTAAGTGGTTCTCCGCATAACCATTTCCGAAGAAAAGAGCTTACCCCTACAAGTCTTGTAATTGTGCAATTCTTGAATAATGAGGTCTCTCACCTCAAACTAGGGTGTCATCTTCTGAATGCATGTTCTGAGGCCCTCTACAACCTTTCCATTAGGATATGAGAAGCTATCCAAATAGAAAAAATAGTATTGAAGAAGTATCCTACTATATGGATGGGTTGGTGGAGTTGATTGTTCCACCTCTCATCAATTATCTCCCAAATGGGATCAAACTTAAGATTGCCCCCCTTGTATTAGTTTTGGATGAACTCTTTGGCCTTATCCATGGCCTCATAAATGCATCCCATTGTGGTTTGATCCCCATCTACTAAATAGAGAACTCTAACCAAGGGTTCCAACACCTAAACTTTACAAATACAAAAAGATTAAAGTTACAAATTTATAATGAAAGACTAAAATTAAAAATTAAAATATTCAATTTGAATTGAAAATTGAAAATTTGAGGTTAGCTTCATAATCTTTGTGATTTTTTGTGCAAAAACATTATCAAAGTTTATCCTTACAACCCTCTCTCGTTCAGGCTTCTTTGAATATGATGAATCTAGCCATGCTTGACTCACAAACATCTGTTTCAAAGAAGTCAACAAACCAATAATGCTTTGCAACATTAGGAAAATTGTTGCAAACCTTGTGACACCTAGTCTTACCAACTCTTTCCCTTTGGTGTGATCTATTATCAAGCTTAGAACCCAAGGGTGATTATAAATATTTTTTGTTATGCTTCTTGCATCTTCTACATTATATCTCAACCAATCAAGTTTTTCTATGTCCTCTAAAAGTAGGTCAAGGAAATATACTATACAAGGGGTCCAAAAGAGTGAATGATGTCTCTCTTTGAGCAATCTCCTAGCCACCACATATGTTGTTGCAATGTTAGTTATGATTTGAACTACATTCTCTCTGCTCACCTCCAAGACAAATTCCTCCAACATTAGACTCAACTTATGCATTTTTTACTTTGTCAGAGGCATCAACTGACTTCAAATAAACTACCTCACCATTTGAAGCTACCAAAAAGTTGATAATAGTGCAGTTCTTTATGTCCATCCACCCATCTAAAAAAATAGTGCAACCATACTTTTTCCATAGTTTCTTCTATTCTTCCACAACTAACTTTGCAATGTTGGAAATTGGAAGGTTGTCATTGATGTCAACAATGGAATTTGGATAATTGCCACAATGGAATTTGGATGATTGTCAGTGTTATACATTACTTTCTCCGATAATGGAAGTCTGTTGATCTGGTATTTTGGTCCATATTATCTTAATTTGTATGATTCTTTCAGAAGTTGACATTATGGTCTATCTCAACATCCTTTGCATCCATTGACAAGATTTCAGTTGACTAGGCCTTATGGTTGGAAATATATAGTTACCAGTAGTTTGGAAAATAGTGTTCTGCTTATATACCGGTTCAGTATGTCATTTTTTTTTGGTCCGAATTTCACCTCAAAGAAAGATATCACTACAGGACTTCATACATAGGCTTGTGACTACAGGATGCATGTTACACCAAAGTTTTGTGATGTTATGAGAAGGCATATAGAAGATATGAATGATAGTGTTCTGCTTTGAAGTCTACAGTGAGTTTCTGTATAGTGCATTGATGAGGGAGATTCCACATTTTCTTGGGATTAATTATTTTGTTTTGTGGTATTGAAGATAAGTTACTCGATGTCGTCTAAAGGGGAATTCGATGTGTTAACAAGTTTTTGTGTTACACTTTTGAAGAATTGCATATACGTTTGGAGTTTTGATGTTTTAGGTCTAACCCTAGCCAACCTAATTATGAATTGGTGTTAAGGAGTTTTAAAATGTGCTACAAATGTTAAATGGATCTATCATAGGTTCATGTTGAATAATATCATGCAAAGATGAATGTGTTTTTGAGGTTAAGGCTGACAGACTTGGTTTTGATTTGAAATGAGGTTACTCCAATTAGGCTGACCTAATTGATGTACTTGATTATATATAGTATATATATGTGAACTCTTTTGAGATCGGTCTAGAGGAAATAGAGGAGGATTTCTATATGTTGCAAATGTGCGAAGTTGTATGAATGAGTAGAAAGATGTGTTTCATACACTTGTAGAGAAGTGTTTCATATACTGTGCTTCACCGAAACTGAACTACAGCACAAGGAAGGTGCACTCTATCTCAGTTCATCCCTTGGCAATGAGCCATACTCTGTTTTGTAAACCATTTCAGGCTGTGAGCCTTTAAGGACAATGTGTCTTGGCAGTGAGCCATTGTAATATTCTATATCCGAATATATTATATTGTGAGCTAATCCTCATCGTGGTTTTTCCCATTTTGGGTTTTCCACGTAAAAATATGGTGTTGATGTGTCTTATGATGTCATGCTCTTTTCAATGTCTTCATTCTTGTTTGCAGTTAAATATGCTTTAATAATTGGATGGTTTATAGCTGAATTTTAATGGAATATTGATTCACCCCCCCCCCACCCCTCCTCTCAGTATTCCGGGTGTTCAACATGCAAGTCTTCAGTTGCATCAATGAGCAACCTCCCACTTAAGTCATTCAAAGAAGGTGCTTTGTAGCCTTTTCCTACTATTGTTAACGCAATTACCAAATTCTCCCAATAAAGATTGCTCACCACATTGAAGGGAAGGTTGTTGAAGTACCAAAAATTAACACATGCCTTATCCACTTCTTGATGCACCTATTTGTTCCACCATGTACCTTCCAATTATGGTTGTGCTCTAGGTATGTTTCTAGGTACAAAAGAGTTATGTGGTGTGCATTTAGGCGCTCTACTTGAATTAGATGAAGTGGATGTCAATGTGCTTCATATGCATGGGCCACAAATGGAGCCCACTATGTCTTCAAATGACATATCTTCATCTATTTTTGTTTGCATTTGAGGACCATGGCCACTAGCTATGGATGTTGCTATGACTACCCTTGTTTTCTCCCTTTGTAATTTTTTCTTCTATCAATGAAAGGTATGCAAACATCTCTCATTTTATATCTTTTGTGGTATTGATACAAGGCTTGGCATTATGATGAGTAATGTCTACAAGATGGTACTTAAAGAGATGTATGCATCCATGATATAGGTTTTGGCATCTTGTGCAAATAATTGTTCTAGGTGTCGGTCCTTGTATCGGATATTTCCAAGCAAGGTGTCTGGCTCCAGGGAAATGAGTGCCTATTATCAATATCGATTGACTTGAGCTTGAGCCTAATCCAAAGGCTTCTCTATTTGCAATTGTATCTAATCTACAAGTACAAAGTACAACATTTTAATTTTCAAATACAAAAAATTTAACTTACATTGAACATAAATTACTATAAATCAACATAAATTTAATATAAAATTAATATAAATCAATGTAAATTAGTTTAAATTGGCATAAATTGAATATAACTTAATCATTTTATTCCCACAAAATGGTTAAAATTAGAAAAGTAATTTGTGTATACCAAAAAAATAGTGAATTCATTAAAAAAATTAGTATAAATGAAAAAAAAATTATAATCCAATTTTTTGGGAATAAATTTCAAAATACTATTAAGTTTTAAGAAATTATGAACTGTTTTTATCCTAAATGCTAGATTTTAGCATCCAAAATGAATTTAAATTCTTACCAACAAAATGAAAAATTACAAACTTGCCCTTAAAATTCTTCAAATTTCCTCTTTAAATTCACCTAAAAATCCTTGCAATCAACTCAAATTGATGCAGGAGTGTTGTGTGAGGAAGTCAAGGGGGGCATGGTTGCATTCATAAGCGAAATTGCATTGGTTTTGAGTGTTTTTTTCCGTGTTTTAAGCGCATTTCACTTTTTTGCCATGTCTGACAAGGTTTTGGCTCAAACTCAACCAAAAAATAGTGAGTATTCAGTAGAAACTCGACAAAAAATTTCGATGAGTTTTTTATTGAGTAACTCACTAGGACAAAAAATCAGTGGGTATTCATTGGGCCTGCCAACTATGGGTAGAGATATGGTAGCTCAGTTTTTAACATTATACACTATTTATTTACATCCAAGAAAGAACAAGTCTCGCTCAACGAGGATCTCTAAGGTATCCATTATGAGGGATTGGTTTATAATTAGGTTGAAAACACCTATCAGGTATTTATTTTTTTAACCCTACATCCTTTCTCTCACACTTTTTTTTTTTTCTTATTTATTTACTTTACATTTGGAGTTCGTTTGCATTGATCAATACATGTTAATAGATATTCAATTTCAATTTATGATTTGTTAATAATATAATTTCAAATTCAATATGGAGTTCGTTTGCATTGATCAATACATGTTAATAGATATTCAATTTCAATTTATGATTTGTTAATAATATAATTTCAAATTCAATTTACTTGTAATAGTTGATCATTTTAGCAATTTAATTACGTTGTGTTTGATTATTATCATTTCAAAATTCAAAATCATTATTTCACAAGTTTAGTGGGAGACGGAGGACACTTAGCGAGTCAAATAAAAGACTCACTCTGTTCAATGTTGCAATGCAGGTAATGGCAACAATGGAGATAGCTGAAAGCAAGTTCCTAAAGCTGCTAAAGGATGGATTAGTCCGCATCAACCAGCATGAGATCAAAGATGGGCATTCCTGGCAATATGACCAGCCTAATCTGTCAGTTTTCATGAGAGCTTTAGAGGCATTCCAAAACGAGTTCAATGATGAGCAAGCTGCAGCTAAGAAGACCCAAATGACTAGAGCACCCAGATTGCATTCAAATGACAGCCTAGAGACCGAAATGGGGTTCTCCAATGATGAATTGGAAGCAATAAAAGCACTGGCAAACTCGAACAGCATGGAGTCCTCCAATGAAAGCAGGAGCCTGGAGGATAAGCCTAGAGGACGAGCCTTGAGCAAACCATTTGAGTTATACAATGTATAGGCTATATGTAAGGCTGTAAATCAACGCTGATATGTATAAATTAATGTATAGGCTGATATACTACACTGATATGTATAGGCCATTGTAAGGTGGTATAGCGGACTGTACAGGCAGCAACTGGACAGCTCTGTTTTTTTGGTTTCGCTAAGTGCTAATCATGCTGTAT
Source organism: Sequoia sempervirens (assembly GCA_007258455.2). Lineage (NCBI taxonomy): Eukaryota > Viridiplantae > Streptophyta > Pinopsida > Cupressales > Cupressaceae > Sequoia > Sequoia sempervirens. The sequence continues at coordinate 294,475 of VDFB02263989.1, forward strand.
TGTAATGTGTTTATTCTATAATTAATACAAAAAAAATCATTATTTCATTGTTTGATTATCATGCAGACAAGGTGGTCTAAACATACTCATGACAACATAATTGAATGGTTGTTTCATGTCCTACAGTGTCAAAAGGAGCATGAATTGTTACATAACATGATTTGATGTCTAAGATTATTTCCAAAAATATTGGATTATAAATTTATAATTGAAGTCCATGTAAGTGAAAAATTATGGTCCTACATCAGGCAGGAGTAGACTTCCCTACATTGCAAATTGGAAGAGAGAGATCTGCAGAAACGATTGTCATCAGTGCTGGTAGCTGAAAATATGTGTGGATTTCATCAATGTCAGAGGCCTACATCATTTTTTCTCTTCAGATCTCTAAAAAATATTCCTTGACACACTGATTTCCCAATATTTTGTTGTTGTAAAGTAAATCCTCCATTAGTACAATCTTGCAAATAGCCACTGATGCTTTCAAAATTTGTTCTTATATAGTTGTGAAGGTGAGATGAAATATACAATCTTGAAGGTGGGCATCCTTATAGGTTCATTCTAAGGTAAGAATTTTCTTAGTGATTATATGAATTTTAGATCAATCACTTTTGAAAGGAGATAATTCCAAAGCGCTGTTATATAAGTTGCAGTGATCTACTACAAATTTTGTTTCTGGGTGCTGTCATCTAAACAACTTGTATGTTTCCTATTGTTTTGCATTGATAAGTACATTTTCAAGTATAGCAGTTTATTTTTTGTGCCTGTGTGACTGTAGAGAGATTTTGTTTATCTATAATACTTGAAGATGGTAAGACGAACAATAAGTCATAAAATGTAACTTTGAATACACTATGTTTGCCAAAATGTAAAGATTTATTAGATAACAGAAAATGAAAATGGCTTTCACTGATACATACATGTGATACTGCATTAAATACTTGTATATAGGCTGGAGAGTTGGCAGAATCCTGCCACAAGACATAAAAAAGTGGCAATAGATTGCATGATCAGTATAGTAATAGAGGTGTTAACCATGAAAATTGTAGCATGTTTAAAAATGTGTGCAACTTGGAAACATCCCTGGGGTTTTGGTTCATTTCCTAGAATGGGACATATGGGGTTTGGTGATAAGAAACATCTTGGTTAATGATACAATTTCCATTCAAGACGCTGAAGATAGAGCTTAAAACATAAAAATATTTGTTGTATACAAAATGCCAAACAGTAGTACAACTCTTTTGCTCAAATTCTTTACATAAATGAGAAATTGCAACTTATTTTAAACCTTTTTGTACTTAATTTTTCAAATATTCATTTTGAAATTTTATTTTGACTGCCGTACACAAAATCTGGAAAAGAAAATTGTCCTAGCTGAAATCTATCTTCCCATCCTCAAAACTCAAAGAAACACTATTTAGAAACATAACTTTGATAGACCATTCATCTGTGGTAGACTTGCAAAGCCCTGAGCTGCGCTAGCAGCAGCAGGTTTTGCTGCCTTGACTCAGTCAACTCACATTATTTTACAGAGAATTATATTGATCCAAAAAACCAACCGAATAGCCTTCTGCATTTGTGTGTTCTAAAGCAATTAATCTCGGGACCCATTTGTTTCAAAAAATCATAACATTATTAAAAATCTTTAAAACCAAAACTTAAAACACTCATCTTCATTTTCAGCATTGATTTGTTTAGCAGCAGCTTTTTTAAACCCTCAACAATTTGTTTAATTTATGAATTATCTCAAATCATTAGCAGTTTCTGCAGTTGGATATCTGCTAAGTGTAACACAACAACCAGTCCATTGAAATTTAATAGTTTGCAGCTTGTTCCAGAATTTTGAGAGAATTTGCAGTTTTGATCCATATGTCATTGATGTTATTGATTATTCTGAATTGGAAACAATAGAAATCTATTTTATCTTGAAATACAATTTTTAAATTTGTCAAACCAGAGCCTGAAATGGACCTGGTCAGTGTCAGTCCCAAAATTCTGCTTAAAACCATTTTAACTAACTTCCAACTAAATGTTTTTTTATGTTGTCCAATTGCTGATGAACTTCCGCTGTAAATTGAAAAGCCTACTGTTCTGGTTTACTGATTTCATGAATTCTTTTAAGGACTTATATGGTATCTTAACACAAACTGACTCTGATATTCTAAATAGTACCACATCAATAATATAATTACAACTTCTGCAAACATTTGTGGGCTGGAAAATTTGTATGCTGGAAATTCTGTGCAGTTAGCTGTTCACTCCTTTCTCTAGCATGATTCCCATTTGGAACATAATGATGCAATTTCTGAGATGACTTTCAGAAATAACAAAATTTGTATCTATTGATAATCACCTATTACATCACTTTTAATGGCTACAGTGATAGCAATTAGCTCACTTGAAAAATTTAATAACTACGATGCCTACCTTCCTTGAAGAGCAACTAGAGACAGAGCGCAGGGCAGAGGGTATATCGACATAGCTCCTGTTGTTGAAAATGGTACCTCCATGAATGTATAATGCTTACAGCCAACACCTGAATGGGGAAGGCTTGTCTGTCTTCTACCACAAACTAAATAAGTTTATTATGATTTTTGAGTTCTGTCTTTCACTTCCCCATCCAAATTTATGTTTTGGTTGAGCTCTTTGTGCGATTGGAGGCATTAGAGATGGCGTTTTCATAAATATTCAAGAGTGTTTTAGATTCAGGATGCCCTTTAACAATCTTGGTGACAAAACTTGCCTCTGGCATCCTCAATACCGTCAAAAGAGGGAGGTTTAGGTCATCGATGGATTTCATTTTCTGCCAAACCAGACCTCTAGGCCTCATAGTCTTTTCAAAACTGATGCTTAACAAGCTAACGTGCTTCACTACATAATTTGCAGGGAGCTCCATGTTATTAACTATAAAGTTTATCTTTTCACTAACATTTTCCTTGGATAGAAAAATGACTTGAGGGACAGCTCCAAACAGTTGCAAGGTTTCTTCAGTCGAGAGCCCGCACAGTTTGAGATTCTCTATCTTGGCCTCTACCGTTTCCATGCGGCTAACAGCAACTGCACTTACAACATATTTGAACATTTTGCTTCCTTTGGCAGGGCCAATCTTGTGAATGAAATCCACTTGTGCAGGCATTAGAGAAGTACGTGAGAGAACGATCGGATTTACCTGTAAGAAGTTTACGAGCTCCGCCCCACAAAAACCCCATCCTTCCCAGAAAGCAAGCGAGGGCTTCAGGATCTGCTCCAAGCTCAAATTGATAAGTCGTGGTGCTTTAAATAGGGCTTTAAGGAGCACATCCTGGGACTGAAATATATCCTTCAGAAACTCCATCGTGGGAAGAAGCTGGTTCTTGAAGCTGCGGCACAAAATGCCAGGATTTCTCGTTAAAAGTCTGGCAAGATCTCGATCCACAAAACCGAAATCTTCCAGCAGTTTGATCTTAGGTTCCAATATTCTTTCTGAAAATCCGATAAGTTGGGGTCGATTCCTCATTATTTTAGCAATATGGTCTTCAGTGCAGCCGTGCTTCTTCAACAAATGAAAAACCTGCTCTACATTGTCGAGGGTTCGAAGCTTCTGCAAATGGGGGGCCAACTTGAAGATCCGAATGATGTCGGCGTCAGACATGTTAAGTTTGGAGGAGGCAAAGTGTGAAAAGAGGGTCTGCGAATGAGCTTCCGTTGAGAAAACATTGCGAAAATGGAATGGGTGTATAACAAACAGTCTGCAGCATAATCTGGAGTTCATGGCAGCTGCTGCAACAACAAATAGTTTACGGCATAAAAGGGTGTTCATCATGGAAGCTGGGGCAACAACAAAAGAAGAGGTTAGCGTTTCCACCGAGAAAAGTTGTATGTTAGCATATGTTTTATTCCTCATCTCAAAAGAGGAGAAAATGAATTGGAGATCTGATGAGCCCTAATACAAGGTGAGGTAGGTAGGTAGATGTGATGTGAGAAAAAGAATTAAAAAAATGAAAATAATGCAAGAAGAAGAAAGAAAAAAAAAATCAGTCCAAAAATACAATGCACTAAGTAAATACAAATAAAAAATAAGTTAAGTATAAAAAATTTCATTAAGAGATAATAAAATAATTACATAAAAATAAAAATAAAGTCAAATAACTATTACTATCTATGGCACCTTGTGCAATGGGTATGCGGAAGAGGTGTGGAAGGTCAATTAGCAAAAAATTGGTTTATGTTTTTTGCACACATTTGTATAGAAAATAAGATCAATTGGTAGGTCATTTAGAAAATGATTTTAATATTATTATTATTATTTTTAAGTTTTTTTAATTATAGAATAATATTATTATATTTATTTTTAAATTTTATGTATTAACTACTATATTATTATATAAATATGTATTATTTATGTCATTATTATATTAATCTATTATATTTATTATTTATGTATTAACTATTATATTGTTATATAATATAGCATTATATATTATAAACCAAATTATTTATTATATAAAACTAATTAATTATGTCGTAATGTTAAAATCTAAATGTGCTCTTTATTAGGACTGTAATTTATGCTAATTTATACTTAACTATGTAGAATAAAAGATGCGTGAATTTTTAAACCTAATATATATGTATTTGATAATTTTGTTAAAAAATAAAATATATAATAAATAATATAATTATATTATTTATAATTTATTTTTAATTATAAAATATACATTATATATTAATTATGTTAATTTATACTTAACTACGTAGGGTAAAGGATGCCATAATTTAAGGATCTTGGTCGTAATTTTCATTTTATTTGAAAACCTAAATGTGCTCATTATTAGGATCTAAGTCAAAATATCTGATAAAATCGAACAACCATTAACATTTGGATCATCTTGCACTATACTCAACAAACAAAACCGTTGATCTGCAAAGTGCCACTTTTATGTCTGTGAAAAGAAACAAAGAAAACAAAAAATAGAGAAAACGAAAAACTGACAAGATGAACGGTGGAAAACAATTCAATCGTCTACATACTCTAAAACCCTTTTTGAAAGCCTTATTTTCATGCTGCAGCTCGCCAAATTGGAGATGGAGGAGCGTTGGGAAAGTAGCGAAAATCAGCAACAAACAGCCAGAAAAATGGCAAAAAATGATGAACGGTTGAGATTTGGCGGGGAAAAACAGTCAGAAAACGACGAAAAACAATCAAAAAATGGTGAAAAATAATGGACGGTTGAGATTTGTTTCATTGTCAATCAGGGCCTCTTGTTACATTTCAACCGTTGAAAGAGAAAATGAACTTGGAAAATTCATATAAGGACACGCCTTCGGCGTAAATAATAATTAATGTGTAATTACTAAATAATAACTTAGAGAAAAAAAGCTATTCAAAAAATTTGATTATAAGAAGAACCAAATTATTGAAAATAATAATAGAGTAAAATAAATAATTATTAGCAATCAATTAAAAAATTATGATAAATAACTTAAGAATTATTAATAATAACTCAAAACACCCCTTATTAATAAGCTAATAAATATTATTATTTAATAAAAAGGTTTAATGAGAAATAATAAAAGCAAAAAAATTAATAAAAAAGAAAGGGAACCATAAAAAAGGGGGAATAAAAATGAGCAAGAATTATTAAGTTTTTTTAAAAAGAACTTCAACTTAATAATAAGATAATAAAAATTATTTATTATTAAGAAATAAGTAATTATTCAATTAAGTTGTTTCTTGATAATAAATAAGTTATTACTTATAACAATAAATGAGCATTAAACTAGTTTATATAATTTTTTGATGGTGGAGCGGAGCAGGCTAAGCGGGAATAGAGTTTTTGAATCTTCTGATGGCGAGGAGGGGCCTGAGGAAGAGGGCAAGACAAATGGATGGCATGCCCTAGCTAGGCTTCTATTGCTAGGTTCTTCGGGTGCATGGGAGGGAGGTCCTTTAGCGGTGGTGGGTATTTCCTATGGCTTTCTCTGTGGACGGCATGCCTTTCGCTTTTCCGTTGATGGGAAAGTTGTTGTTTACAGGGTTGCTTTCTATGGCTCTTTGGTATTGCGACTTGTGCCCTTTATTTTACCTATTGGAGGTGTTATGGGTGGATTTTCCCTACCTAAAGATGAAGATATTATTGGTTTTTTCAACCTAGCAGAAGCTGTTGTTGGCCTTGTGTGGCATGTTCGGTGCAGTTGGTTCTCCAGTGATGGAGATGCTCTGTGTTTTAGCCGAGAGTGCTTTGTTTTTTGTGGGCTCTGCTCTTGTGCCTATTTCTAGCTTTGGCTAGGGACTCCCATTTTTCTCTTCTTTGATGGTCGAGGGTTGTTCCTTAGTGAGTGGATGTTTTCTCCTCCTAACTTTCCCTTTTCGAGGGTTTCGTATGAGGCTTTGGAACGTGTTAGGGTTTGGTGCTTCAGCGTCCCATGGCTTTTGGTTTGGCTCCTTATGTGGTGGCTAAGGGTTGGGTTTTCTAGTTACCTTCCAAGCAGTTGGTGAATGTGGGTTTCTCTGAGGAAGTTCGGTTGCAGAAGGGGCCTCTTTTTGTTCCTATTCGACATAATAGGAGGGCTTGGTGGTTCTTCTTGCTGGTCTAGTATGTTTTTGGCTTCTTCTTGGTCGTCCCTTGCTTCTGCTTGCTACTTGATTGGCGGCTCTACTTTGGGGATTTATGTTCTTGGTGTGCTTTGGGTTCTTCTTGTCCCCTCACTAAGGTGTGGTGGTGTTTCCTTCTGGTTGGATGTTGGGAGTCTTGGCTTATCTCTGGCACTGACTGGCATGTTGGAGTTGCTTGGTGTTCTTTCCTGCTAGCTTGTCTCTTGATTTCCTTCCAGTTTGGGCTCCCCTATTCCTCTTGGGGGTTGGATGTTCTAATTCCTTTTAAGGCTGGAACCTTTCCTCTAGTGGTCTTTTGACTTGGGGTTCTTTTTTTTGTTAGGTAGCTGGTGTTGGGGTGTGTGGTCTTCTTTTGGGTTGAGTTGCTTCTTGTGTGTTTATTGTTTGCTCAGTGGTTTTGGCCTCCTGTGAAGGCTCTAAAGTTGGTGAATGATTGGCTTGTTGTTGGGTTGTTTTCTTTGGAATCCCAGATGAGTTCTTTTGTGAGTGTTGATAAGGTGGATATTTGGTGTTTTTTGAGCCTTTTATCCTTGTCCTTAGTTTGTTTTTGGTGCAGTGGTTACCAAAGGATGCTACGGTTGTTTGCTTGACTACTGTGTTAGCTGTCTCCTCTGGTCCTATGGAGGTGGACCTCCCTTAGATGTTCTTATTGAGGTGGGAAGTGCTCTTATGGAGGTGGAGGTGGAGGGTGCTGGTGATTTCTGGCTGTGGTGGTCTTGCTACTTGTAGCATCCTCTATAATAGAGGGGAGCTCTTTCCTTTTGAGATGGTTGTGGAGTTGGTTTCCTATTGCCAGATTGTTTCTAAGAAGTTGGTGCAGTTGGAGCTATCCTTGGATTTTTTGGGCTCCTTGGCTTCTCTTGCTTTTCTAAAGGTTGGTTGATATTATTCGGAGTTGCCTTGTTGGTTCGAGAAGTGGCATTGTGCCCAGTGGTTTGTTGTTCTCTCCATCTCCCCTATTGAGGTAGGGTGTTTGGTTTTGCTCTTGTTTTTTATTAGGGGTCTAAAAGTGTCTTACACCATTACGCATATTTTCTTTTTTGGCTTTGTGGTGTCTTCCATGAGTGGTTGGTTTGTTGACACCTGGCACATGCAAGCGAGCTTTTTGTGTATCTATAGGGCATTTTTGGTCTCGGTTAAAACCAAGATGTTGTGGGGTCTCAGGCCCTTGCTTGTTTGTTTGTTGCAGCATACATGTAGTCCTGCCTATCTTTTGAGGTTGTTGTGGGACTGCTGATGGTTTATGATGTATCTTAATTATAGCTTGCCTTTCTGTGTATTGGGTTCTGGGCCCCATCAAAACCCATTTTTTACCTCTAATCAAAAACAATAAATGAGAAAAAGAGTTAATAAGATATTATGAACCAAGGGGTCAATTGAAATTTTGAAAAGGTTCACAATGGACTGTGCAAAACTCTTACCAACTAGTCTTGTATAATTGAAACTAGTATTTACTCTTAAGGAGATGCAATGGTTATGTTGATAAAAAATTATGTGTTAAGTGATTATGCTGGTAAGTACAAGTGAATTTGAGAATATAACAAAAAAGTGCACAAAAAAATATCACTTGTCAAAATATACATGTATCAGAACATTCCCTTAAAAGTAAAAGTAATAAGTAACTCATCAATCAACAATTTCAAAGTCTCCTAATTTGCTGCAAAAAAAATGGTGAAGCAGGAGCGGTGTGTTCAAACACAGGTTAGGGCGGAAGTGCGAAAGTTGTTGTAGAGGACAGTGTTGATGATGAAGATGAGGATTTTGTTGAGTATGTTTGTTGGAGGTGCTACGGGTTCTTCCAGTCTCGGTTTTTGTGGTTGTGGGTGTGGGGATGCACTGTGGTAAACTTTCTCTTGCTGTACCCTCTTTGGCTCAGGCAATATTTTGTCAGTGCTCCTTTTTTGGGGCTTTTTCTTTGCTCGGTCCCTACTCTATTGGGATTTTCTCTTCCGACACTCATGGATCGTTTTGGTTTTGCTACTCTTGGCAGGTCTGGAGGCTTCTCTCCTTGCTACTCTCCTTGTTGGGGGTGAAGGTGTGCCTTTCTGTGGAGGTTCGATGGTTGAATGGGATTTTTTTTGCTCATATTTGACATAATAGGAGGGCTTGGGTGCTCCTCGTGCTGGCCTTTTCTCCTTCTTACTTCTTCTCGGTCCCTCTTTGCTTCTTCCTGTTGTTGGTTTGGTGGCTCTCTTTTGGGGGTTCTTATTTCGGGTGTGTTTTGGTTGCTTCTTTTTCCCCTCATGTGGTGTGGTGGTGTCTCCCTTTGGTTGGTTATTTGGAGTTTTGGCCCATTTTTGGCTCTGACCGACATGTTGGGGTAGCTTGGTAGTTTTTTGTGTTGCCTTCTCCTTGTTTCTTTCTTGTTTGGGCTGCTCACTCCAGGGTTGGGTCTCTTTTCTTGGTGGTCTATTGGCCTGCATTTCTTTTTGCAGCTATTTTCTCTTCAGCCATGTTTTCTCTGGCAACATTTCATGTGGTCCTCCTTGTTGAGGTCTTTGTTGTTCCTTTTGACCCCCTGGTGGCTGGAGATGTTTTCTCTCCTTGTGGGGTTTGGCTCTTTCGTTATGTTGTTTTATTGTTGCTTGTTGAAGCCTTTTGGTTTCTTTTTGCTATGGGCTCTGGGCCTTGTCTTGTTGTTCTAGTTTTTTCTATACCCTGGTTGGGTTTTGAAGTTTTGGCTGATGTGGGGGGTTGCTTCTAGGTTGTTGTATGAGCTTTCCCTTGTGTCTTTTCTCTTGGATCGGGTGGATGCTTTCTTTTCATTGCTGGTTGGGTTGTCTTCTTCTTGTGTCTTGCACCTATTGCTTATGGTGCCTAAGGATGTAATGTCATTCCTTCCTACTGTCACTATCTTTTGCCTTGTTTTCCAGGTTTTGTCTTCTTTTGAGGTGGAGACAACTCCTGTTGAGGAGGAGCCTGCTCCTATGGAGGTAGAGTTGGTGGTTGTAGAGGTGGAAAATTGCTCTATCCTCTCTTATGAGCTCTTATTGAGGTGGATTTTATGCGAGGTGGTCGAGTGTAGTGGCCTTGATGGGAAGGTTTCTCATTTTATCCTCTCCTATAGAGGGGAGCTCTCTCCTATTAAGGCGGAGATTGAGATGGTGTTGTGGGTGGGTTGGTGCTACAAGGTTGTTGAAGCTTCTTAGAGCTTTGCTAGTTTCTCTTACTCTATTTTCCCTAGTTTCTCTCTTATTGAGGTAGGGAGTCTAGGTGAAATGATTGTTCTTGAAGGATGCTTTGGCAGACCTTGTTGTTTTAGCTCATGTTGAGCAGTGTTTTTTTTGCAAAATGTTTGCTACAGGTTGTGGTTAGTGCCTGGCTGAATCAGGCTATTTCTTTAAAATTATTGGGTTGTAGACTCTTGTGAATTCCTGGATGTAAAAGGGTTTTCGGCCTCATCAAAGTTGATTCTCTGTAGTTTGTTCTTCATGTGTATCTTGTGGTAGACTATTGATTGTCTGTGTTCTATCTTTTTGCAGCTTCTGTTATATTGGTTGGGGTTTCTAGTCCCCTCAAAACATGTTGATCGTAGCTAATCAAAAACAATTTCAAAGTCTCCTTGAACAATTATAATTATTAAAAAAGTTTATTTTTAGAAATAAAAAATCAAAATTAATCATCTACTTAGATGGATTAACCACACACACACACATATAATACATTGAGAGATATCCTTTTTCTTCTCGAGGTGCCTATTGCACTTTTATGATAAATTAATTAAAAAATAGGCACCTCGAGAAGGATATCTCTCGGCATATTTCATATATATTATTAAATATATATATGTTAGTAGCATTTGTAGTGCAACATGTAAAACATTAAATGAATTAGGGTTGGCATTAGAAATAGGGTTAGAGATATAATATGGGGTAGGGATAGGGTTAGGATTATGGTCAAAATTAGAATTAAGGTTGGGGATAGGGTTAGGGTTAGAGTTAGAGATATAAATAGAGTTAAGGTTAGGGTTTCAATTATAGATAGGGTAAAGATTAGGGTTAAGGTTAGGGTTTAGGCTAGGATTAGGGTCACAATTAGGGGTAGGTGTTAGGTTTATGGTTAGGGCTAGGATTAAGATTAGGGTAAAGGTTATAGTTAGGGATATGGTTAGCGTAAAGGTTAGGGTTATAGAATTAAGGTTAGGGTTAGGGTTAGGGTTAGGGTTAGGGCTAGGGTTAGAGATAGGGATAGAGAAAGAATTAGGGTTAGTATTATGATTAGAGATTGAATTAGATTTAAAGTTAGGGTTAGGATTACAATTAGAGTTAAGTTTAGGGTTACGATTACTATTAGGATTAAGGTTTAGGTTATAACTAGAGATAGAATTAGGATTAGAGTAAGGTTTATGGTTAAGGTTAGGGTTATAATTAGGGTTAGGATTAGGGTTAGGTTTAGTGTTAGAATTACAATTAGGGTTTAGGTTAGTGTTAGGGTTAGGGTTAGGTTTAGGATTAAGATTATGATTAGGATAAGGGTTATAGTTAGAGATAGAATTAAGGTTAGGGTTAGGGTTATAGTTAGGTTTAGGTTTAGGATTAAAGTTAGGGTTATAATTAGAGATAAAATTAAGGTTATATTTAGGGTTAGTATTAAAGTTAGGGTTATCAATAGAGTTAGGGTTAGGTTCAAGGTTAGGATTAGGGTTAGGGATATAATTGGAGATAAAATTAGGGTTAGGATTAGAGTTAGTGTAAATTGTATGGCTATAATTATGGTTAGGATTAGAGTTAAGATTAAGGTTAGGGTTAGGTTATGGTTAAGGTTAGGTTTAAGGTTAGGATTAGGGTGAGGATTATGATTAGAGATAGAATTAGGGTTCCCATTAGCATTTGGGAGAATTAGAGTTGCTAAAAGGAACAGGACAACTAAGAGGGGGGTGAATTAGTTGTCAATAAAACTAAACTCAAAACTTCAACACTTATTAATTTCACAACCACACTGTTCTATTATTTAGTATGAACATGAAATGGAGATAATAGAAAGTAAAATCAACATAATGAACCCCAGATTTTTATGTGGAAAACCTAATGAGGGAAAAACCATAGCGAGGACTAACTCACAATATAAAGATATTGTAAAACTGGAAACAAAGGCTCACTACCAAGGGCTCACTACCCAGAAGAGGACTCACTATCCAGATACAAAAGCTCACTACTTACAAGGAGGCTCACTACCTACAAAAATATTTACAAAACAAAATTGGGCTTCACAACCAAAATGAACTGAAAAAGTGCACCTAACAAGTGCTAATGCAGTTCCGGTGATGCTCAATAGACAGACTTAACACACTTCATCATTTTTGCTCTTCTTCACTTTCACATCCACTACTACCTCATCGATTACCTGTCATCTTCAAAAATTATTCAACGTATATATATACTCAATCTATCTGCAAGCATCAATTAGGTCATCCTAATTAGATGCATTTCTTTGTTTACCAAAAATACCAACCTGTCAACTACAAGCTTTCACAATATCTTTCCAAAAGGAAATTCAAACACTCAATACACTACATCCTGTCAGCATGGACCTAAGATAGGTTGCACCTATATCTACATAACAAAATTAATTCACCATATCACAACTAATCCAAGAAGTTAGCCAGAAATAGACTTCATTGCAAAAATAAATCAACAGAATAATGCCAATAATTTGTACGAGCATCGAAGCACGAGAAATTCTAAACATACATGCCTTCAGCAATCATGAATTTTTTCCCAAAATTGCAAGCATCAACTACCAACTGTAGAGGGTTGTGGACTAGAATACCTAAGGTTGCAGCTTAAATACCGATCCAGATACCAGACCAAAATACTAGATCAAGCACTACGACTTAAGCTTTCAATCACAACATGGTGACATCAATGACAACACAAAACTATAGAGATGATAATTCTTATTCATTCTTCCAACAAGAGTTAGGGTTAAATAGGGTTAGGATTAGAGCTAGGGTTAGAGTCAGAGATAGAATTAGGGTTAAAATTAGGGTTAGAGTTAGGGTTAGGGTTAGGGTTAGGGTTGCAATTATAATTAGTATTAGTTATAGAATTATGGTGGGTAAAAAATATTCTTAGTGTCAGGGTTAGGGTTACAATTACAATTAGTGTTAACTGTAGAGTAAGGGTAAGTGTTAGGATTAGAGATAAATTAGAGTTAGGGTTCAATTTAAAATTATTGTGAGTGTTAGGGTTAAGGTTAGAGTTATAGTAAGTTAGGTTTAGGGTTAGGGTTATAATTAGAATTATTGTTAGCTTCATAAATTAGGGTAAGGTTTAGGATTTAATTCAAACCTCAACTCTAACTATAATCATAACCCTAACTATAACCTTAATTATAATTCTAACCCTAACCATAATTCTAACCTTATTCATAATCATAATCCTAATAGCAACCTTAATTCTAATTGTAACCCTAATAATTCTAAATTTTGTAACCAAAGTTCCAACCCTATTCATAATCATAAATCTAATAGCAACCTTAATTCTAATAGTAACCCTAATTAAACCCTAATCCTAACCCTCACCTAACTTTAACCCTAGTTGTAATTGCATCTTAATCCTAACCCTAGTTGAACCTTAACCGTAATTGAATATAAACCCTAATCATGTAACACCAATTCAATCCTAATTGAAGCTTAACCCTTTCGTTATTGTAACCCTAACCCTAATCCTAGTTGAACACTAACCCCAAACCTAGCCCTAATCCCAATCTTTATCCTAGAACCCTAACACTATCAGATTGAGAGGCATTGCAAAATTCTTTCTTCTTCTTGTGAAGAACTAGCATTCTTTGCAAGTTTTAACCAAGGAGTAAGAGTCATTGAACAACGTTGGCCAGTAGTACCCTGCACACATGATTTTGATGGTGGTGGTCTTGATGGAGAAATGCGCACTTGCGGGACTATTGTGGAAGGTGTTGAGGATCTTATTTGTTTTCTCTATAGTAACACACCACAATAGAATGTCGTTAAAATTTATTTTGAACAAGATCACTTCAATGAGCGCATATCCACTATTTTGTAGGCAATAGAATCTCCTCTTTTGAGAAGGAAGGCCTAGCGAATATTTCCCTATGTGCATAAACCTTACTCTGTCCACCAACCAACAACCTTTAGAATCTGACTTGTTCGTTAAGACTAGTTCTGGTTGCTCTTCTTTGGTGGCCATTTCTTCATCGTGTGCAAGATATTTGCACAGTCCTCTTCCCCGAATAGTCTTTGTAGGTTTGACCTCAATATCATATTCAAGGATCTTGGTGATCCAATTGGCCCTTTTTTCGGAGATCTCTCCCTCCATGATGTATTCACACACACTAGAATGCGCAACATAGACAAGCACCTTATTGCAAGAGATTAGGTTTCAGAACTTATTGAGCCCCTTAACTATTGCAAATGTTTGCCTCTCCACAAAGTTGTAGTTTGTCTCATATTCCTTCAGGGTTCAAGAGTGGATTACTATTGGATGTTCTCTCTTGCCCTCATCATCTTTCTAAGTTAAGACACTAGCAATGCTTGACTTGTTGTTGAATACATACATTATGAAGTCCTTTGATAAGTCTGGATTGACCAGAACAGGAGCGGAGGAAATAGCATCCTTGACTTTCTTGAAGGCTTCTATGGCTTCTTTTTTCCATTTAAATGTTTGATCATTTTTCAGCATCAGGGTGATTTTACTAATTATTCTTGCAAAATCATAAAAAAAAATTCTAAAAAAAATTACCTTTCCCAAGAACGACTGGAATCCTTTCTTGTTGACTGGAAGGGGAAGCTCTTTGATTGCTTTCACCCGCTTGGGATCAATTGAAATTCCTTCTTTGGACACTACGTGCCCCAATAGCTTGCCTTGTGGTACTCTGAAGATATTTTTTTTTGGGTTCAGGGATATCCTGAACTCCTGGAATTTCTTAAAAACCATCTTAAGGTGATCGAAATGATCATCCTTGGACTTGGAGAACACCATCAAATCATCCAAATAGATCAAGATGATCTTGTTGATCAACTCACTGAAAGCGATATCCATTGCTCGCTGGAAGGTGGCTCCGACATTTGAGAGGTCGGACTATATCCTAGCATATGCAAACATTCCCCACTTAGTAGTGAACATTGTCTTGTGTTGATCCTCCTCTTTGACCCAAATCTAATTGTAACCGGAGAAGCCATCTAACAGGGAAAACATCTTTGATCCTACCACTGTTTGTAGGATTGACTCCTTTGAAGGTAGTGGGCAATGATCCTTTAGGGATGCTATGTTTAGGTCACAAAATTCTACACATAAACAAATATCTCCATTCTTCTTTTAGACCAGGACCAAATTGGATACCCATGTGCTATGCTTAATTGAGAAGACAATCCATGACTAGATTAGCTTTGTTAATTCTTGCACCATTAGCGCTTCAATCTTGGGGTTGACTGGCCTCTATTGTTGGTGAATCGGCTTTGTGCTTTCTACCAACTCTATTGTATGTTGGACGATATCAGGATCATATCCCTTGAGGTCATTATATGACTAGGCCACCACTCCTTCATATTTTTCATAAAAGTCGATGAGTCTTTCTTTATCATCATGCAATACATGTTTCCCAACTTTAAGTTTTCTTCCATCTCCAACCTGAAGGTTGGAATAGTCACTTTTATCTGCTACAAACTTCCTCTTGTCATTTCTTGCATCATCACAATCAAAAATATTTTTGTGAGTGATCGATCCCTTTGGAAGCTTGTTGGATTTCAGCTGAATGATTTTTCCTTCATAAGCTTTGGTGATCTTCAGTTGGAGCTGGTCAAAAAATTCTCTTGACTGCTAGATGAATGATGCAATGTGTTCATCATTTTCGAACACTTGCAAGCTTTGTTCATTGTTTGGAATCTCTAGTTGAACTATCACTCGTATAGAGTGTTTTTTGTGAATGAGATCGGAGGCAAGATCAAACTGGGATCTGATTTTTCCCATGCAATCTGCATCTGTAATTTTTTCTCGAGGCACCATTTGAATGTTGAAGGCTTCAAATCCCTCAATCAAGTCCCAAACTTGGTGTCTATAGGATCGCATGTGGACATTCTTGGCCACAGATATTCCACGAACTTGATTGACCACTAGTTTGGAATCTCTGAACACCATTAACTGCTTAATGCCCATCCATTCCACAAGGCTAAGACCTTGCACTAGTCCTTCATATTCAACTTCATTATTCAAAAAAATGAAATGGAAGCGGAATTACCTCAATATCTTTTCATTTTGTGGGGATGTTGAGCATATCCTGACTCCTATGCCAACCTTACATCTTGCTCTATCGAACTGTAGCTTCCATAGCTTTGAAGCATGACCACTTTTCAGTTCTTTGACGAATCTCGAGAGTACCTGATCTTCATCATAGATGACATAGGTTCCCAACCCCATAGCATGGTAGTTTCTAAAAGGATCAACATCTATATATTCGCTCAAGAGAGTATCTTCTTGATCGGTGTGATCTCCAGTCACTTTTTCATCTTCTAGCAGCTCAATGCAATGCATTTCTTCTTAAGTGAAAGAGGTATGAGTATCCTCAAAGTTGATCATGGCTTCATCGGCCACATGTTCTAAATGTAGAACCTCAGAAACTATTTTCATTTTCACGCCATGCTTAGTCCTGAGGATCATGTGTGACCAATCCAGGGACAGGTATCTTCCTACCTTCGAAGTGAATTCTTGGGAGAGATAGAGACCGAACATGGGAGGGACATCAATGATCACATTATCTTGCCACACTGTGATGCTAGGGTAGGTGAATAGATTCAAGTGAAGGTCTTTGATGAGAATGATAGTCTTGAATTTGTTTCCATCAAGCTACATCACTCCTTTCTTAAGAGGTTCATAGCTAAGCCCCAAGGCCTCAACTATTTGTTTCAGCATGACTGTGGTGCTGGCACTAGAGTCAATCATGGCATTGTGCAATAACTTCTCTCCCATAATGAGATTTAGGAAAAAGGGTTTCGGCTTTGGCTTGTCCTTTTCCTCGATAGGAGCCTCCACTATGCTATTCGTGAGAACCTTGGTGGGAGGTGATTGATCAACAACCTTTCCTTTGAGCGATTGATCTTGTGGTTCAATGATTGGATCCTCTCGAAGAGCCTTCTGTAGCAATGTTTTTTGCTCTAGAATAGCTAATATATCCCAAAGAGACACATTGGCAGATGATTTTTTCAATTATTCCACCACGTTGAAAGGTGTCGGATTTGGATATTTTTGCTCCTTAGCTCTTGTTATAACAATTTCCTTTCACAACAAACATTGTCGTGTTACTGCAAAGGTACTAGGTGTCTAGTCGAGAGCATCTTTAGGTTGTGGATTGACTAGTTGTTGGATGATTATTTTTCCCATGAATCTTCTTTTCGTGCGGGTGTTGTAATCGAACTGCACCTGTGGTGTTTTAGATGTGGATGCATCATTGGAAAACATCGCTTCTTCCTCTTCCATCCATGAGAAGAGTGTGTGATCGGGAGTGATGTCTGCCTCTTGCTCTAGGTTAAATCCCCTGCATTTGTGTGGTGAGCACCGCATTGTCCATCTGCAAAGAAGTGTACACATAGCTTTCAGGATCTAACATTGTGCCTTGGATATGCTACTCTGCCACCTTTTGTTGTAGGTTGCCACATGAGCAGTTTTGAAACATGTGTGAATTACCACAAGGGAAGCACTAGGGGTTGATGTCATCAATTAAATTATTTTTCCCTACAGTTAACTTTCTACTCAAGCTTAGATTAGTGCTCTGTAGCGGAGTGGGTACCAGTACTATTTGATTGGTTGTTTGCGCCTATGGATTTGTGTGAGTGCTTCCTTGGAACTGGTTTTGTTGGTAAGAAGGCCTTCTGCCTTGGTAATTCTAATAAGTTGACTTCGGGGGCATGGCTTGGTTGCGCTTGATGACAGTTATCCTGGCTTCGGGGGCACGACCTAGTTTCGGGGTACGTGCGAATCGCCACAAGGGAAGCACCAGGGGTTGATGTCATCAATTAAATTATTTTTCCCTATAGTTAGCTCTCTGCTCGAGCTTAGATTAGCACTCTATAGTAGAGTGGGTACCGGTACTATTTGATTGGTTGTTTGCGTCTATGGATTTGTGTGAGCGCTTCTTTGGAACTAGTTTTGTTAGTAAGAAGGCCTTCCACCTTAGTAATTCTGATAATTCAGCTTTGGGGACACAACCTAGTTGTGCTTGATGATAGTTATCTCATTAACAATAGTTCACAACATTTCCTTGAACTCACTCATCTCCTCTGAAGAGTCGGATGTAGAGGCAACGTTTTGTGGCGCGCTTGGAATGTGTACATAGATTGAGGAGGAGCCTGCACACTGGTAGAAGGAATCTCCTGAGCATGAACTGATATTTCTAGAAATATGGGAATGATGGGCTGAGGTGGCAACTTCCCAACATCTATCAAATTGTTCTCCACCTTGACAACAGTGTTGTAGGCGTCCGGTAGAGTGGTCCCACCTAAAGACTGGAATAGTGTTCGTTTGTAGCGTCTGGTACCAATCTAGTGCCTTGCCTCTGAAAGAGGCGGTGAGCAACCTTAGTGCTATATTTTGGTCTGTAACACCATGTACCAGGCATACATCATCAACATCTTGCAAATGTTTGGATAGTGTTCTTGAGCCATCTCCGGTGAATTTAGGTATAGCTTTTAGGGCAGAGACTGGGATAGCAGCCCAAACGACAAGTGCTACTAGTGCTACAAGAGGACTTCTGGTGTCCCATGCCACATAATTTCTATTAGCAGTGGGAAAAAAGGCTAGCAGTAAGGGAGGAGGAAGCAGGACGTTCACTAATTAGGTGTAGGCTGTACTATCCCTAATGGTGGTACTAATAGACCAGACCCTAATTATTCGCTATTTGGGACCTAGTTATAGGCAATGGCTCATACACCCTTCTAAAAATTAAGTTCATTGAAGCTCAGTCTCACCAGGCGTGCTAGGAAAGAAAAAACTGTCAATGCCAAAAATTGGAAAGGTAAAAACCCTTTATGGGAAACTTAGTTTATGGGGGACCTATTGTGCTAAACTAAGTGACCTCTGGATTTTTAAAGAAGTTGGCTTCTTCTGTAATTGGTTTTTTGGAATGGAAAAAGGAAGCAGATATAAAAATAAAGGATCTAACTAAGGCGATGCACTAGAATTTAGATAAAAGGAATGATAAATCTATATTTTGGATATGATTTAAGGGCTCGTTCAACAATCTTCTATGTCCTATAATAATAGAAATTAAAAATTGAAGCATGAAAAGATCATTCAATGACATAAAATAATTTTCACACCCATTTACTGAAAAGAAGAGTCAAAAGACGTGATCTAAACCAACAAACTTGCATTCAAATTATAGAAGTTTAGCAAATAAACCATTCAAACAATAATGGCACACTATAAAGTCTATCAATAGCATAAGAAAACAGAGAGGCTGAACAATGGAACAGTTTGTGAGTTCTTGCAATAATCTAAACAATAAAAAGGCCTGGTGTCTCTCTAAAATACTATAATTCTAAATCTTGGAACCTTCGAATTCAAAACCCCTCCTCAAAAGCAAATAGCGACATATATAGCAAGCATTCCCACCACTTAGGAGTAGTAACTTAAAGATTCAGAATCCTGAGCAATGATGCAGTAGCCATGATTCCTTGGGTTGTTGCAACAAAAAACTATTCAGGCCATAACATTTGGTTGCTCCCCATCCAGGTGCATCCCCTGCAAATGATAGCAATGGTCCCAACAAATTCCTGAGCAGATAAGTGTCACCACCTAGCATTGGCAGTTAAAACACGTGACATCATATCACAGCCCATAGCCTACCCAGTCTTTCGTGTTGAACAAACATTCGTAAGGAGACAGATGGCAACATGGCGCAACCCGTAGCTCGTTCTCCCCTTCCTTCATTGAAATCTTGCGTTGGGATGACACGTAGCAACAAATTTTGTTATACACACCTCTTGTGGGGCCCACCAAATCTTTAAGCGAATGAAAGCTACATGGCACGCAGGGAGGCCCGATGAGGAAGCGAAAGGGGGGAGTTAGAAATAGCTCGCAGTGGAGACACGTGGGAGCATAGCAGGAGCTGGTAGAAGAGTGAAGGAGAGAATTCCTTTGGAGAGCACTGAGCTGACACGTGGCTGAGGTCGGTAGTCATTTATCAAAAGGGGTCGAAGATGTTCATTCAAGGCATGGGCCGATACTTAGCAAAAAACAAAACATGAAGGGAGCTTGGTGAATTTTACATTCACAAGTGTTATTGTAATTTTTAATATAAAATACAAAATTTGAGCTTTAACAATTTTAATATAGTTTATTTTTTATATTTAATATTTTATTTGAAGTATGGTTTCAATTTTTAAAATTTAATTTATTTGATAATTTAAGCTCAATTTTATATATTTTTAATTTTTCAATATTGAGTTTATTGTTTGTAATATATTAATTATATTTTTTAGTTGCATATTTTATTAATATTTCAATTATAATAAATTATTTTTTTTAAATTAAATTAATAAGTTAATTATTTATTATTAATTTTTTAAAATTAGTATGTTTATCAAAATTTGGATTTTGACATATTTTGACTTTGCATTTAGCTTATTCTATTTTAATTTTTAATTTATATTTTTAAGTATGACATTTTTTATTATTTATATCTTCTTCTTATGGAATTACAAATAATAATTAAAAATTATTAGAATTAATTAATTTATAATTATTTATGTTATTAAAAGCTTAATTATTATAGAATAATTCTATTTTGAATTTTTTTTTAAATAAAAGTGGTGAACCACTATAATATATTAATAAAATATAAATAGATGTATAAATCTTGGTTCAGAGGGCATACCAGCAGCAAAGAACCAAGAAGAAAACCTCTAGTTATAGCCCAAAATTTGAAACAATAATAGAGGGTGACAAAAAATCCTGCTAGTTGGGAACAACAACAAATTTTTGACAAATAGCTACAGAACCTTTTCAACAATTAGCTACAGTACCGCCACCCTATAAATACAAAAAACTATCAACAAAACCACCACCCTAAAATGCCCATTTTTTTGCCACCCTGAATTTTCAAAAAGTTAACTACAAAAACATCACCCTAAATTGCCCAACTGGTTGAAATCCCCTTTACAAGAGTGATACAAAATTGAGGAACAAATTATGCGTTCAAAATATCCTTAAAAATATAAGAACTGCACCAAAAAATTGGTAACCCTTAATTCTTTAGATGAATTCTACTCCACAAGTGGAGTTTTGGTCTTGCACTTCGGTTTGAAGAACTTGCGGCTTTGCTTTCTTGGTAAGAGGAATGTCACGGGAAAAGAAGTCATAGCCAACGGCAGGAACTTCTACCCCCTCATTTTGATTCACAACTGAGATTCGAGCCCTTTCCACTAAACCCTTATTTGGATCTTTAGAGCATTTTGCTAATGGGGATGCATGAAAATCATTTTGCTCCTGATTGTCAGCTTGCATATGCACTTTTCCTTTTTTATCAAAATGCCAAATAAGAAATTGATATTGCAAATGATCACAGAGAAACAATAAGGCATAAAACTTATCCTTAATTTCAAAATCCAATGATGCACTGAAGGTTTTCGCATGTTTCTTTAGAGATGATAAAAGCACATAATCATTTCTAAATTAAAGGCCCAATTTGAGGACTTTAAAAATTTCCTCAAATTTTCCTTGAACCTTAATAGATTCATGTGAGAATAAACCACCAACATAACCTTCCCCAGAAGATAGATTATAATTTTGCACAAAAGAGAGCAAAGCATTCTTGTTAATAAACTAAGGGTTAACAAATTTAACCATAATTTCTTCTAATTCCTTCCATGACTGGAGTAAATCCAAAGCATTAGATAAAAAGACTGAAATAACCTGGGAGGGGAAAATTAGGCATCAAGCTCTGGGCCTAGTAATCTCAGAACCCAACATTGCCCTAACTACATCTTCCATTCACATGGAATCCAGCTTAAAGATGAGGCATAGATCTTGAGAAGGGCTATTTTCAAATGGCCTTTCCCAAGGTTGAACCTGGCAGATTATTCTCAAGTTCCAAGGGTGAAGAGCCATACCGTTAGCCTTTCTACACTTTCAATCTCAAGATGAAATTCGCTACCCAAATGCACAACCAACTTGCTAAAAACGGATGAATAAAATGGCTGAGAAAGCACTTTTTTAAAGCCCCCAAAATACCTTTGGATGCTACACATTTTTTGGAAAACATGATGGCTAATAAATCGCATAAAGCGAAGGCAGTTGAAAACCATGAAAGTATAACAATTCATGCAAATAAATTTATCTCAACTGGAAAAAATGAATGATTTGTACTGCCACACGAAATTTGTACCTTAAGGATGCCGCCATGAAGAGTTACAACATTCGCTGGGGAGGTGGCAACTTTGAAACATTTTAATGAAATTTTTAACCTTTCCCATCAAATCTTAACTCAAATTTCAATATGCTCTTGGAGCACATGTCGACATCCTGAAGGTACCAATGAAGTAGTACACATGCCTCCAAGGCAGCAAAGAAATCTTTACCTTGTTAAAGAGTATAATGTGAAATCCCAAGACATCATAATTACTAGATGATACCAACTTTAGTAGTGAATTTTAATACTTTGTTCGCAAACACAACTTAATATCCATCATGTAACCAAATGTTCCTAAGAATATTCCTCATGGATTCAAATTCTCCTCTTGATTAAGAAGATTTTTCAATTCAGGGTAATCACTTAGAGCCTTGATATCTTGCATAACTTTTAATTCTATTTCCTCACAACCTAAATTTGCTAGAAAATCTGCTATTCCATTACCTTTCCTATATACATGAGTGATTATGAAGCAATTGGATTTTTCAATTAGAGCCCTTGAGCTTTTTGCAAAACATAATTCAAGCTCCAATTTTGAGCCTTTCTTGATCTACATACATTTATAATTATTAAAGAGTCACCTTCAATATGGATATTTTGTATCCCCAATTGTGAGGCCACTTCCAACCCTTATAATAAATCTTGTGCTTTCGCATTTTTTTTTGAACAAAAGGTTAGATGATATGAATAAGTTTCCAATAAGTCCCCTGATGAGTTACGAATACAAATACCAGCTCCTGATTTCCTTGATTTAGATTTAGAGTCTCCATCGAAGTTTAATTTAACAAAGTCTACTTGAGGAGGAGCCCATTTGACTAGGTTCCTATTAACTTTGTTGGGACAATTCTTAAGGAGACTTCCATCAAATGGTAGCTTTATATACTTCCAATTTGTTAAAATAAAGTTGTCCCAATTTGTAAAAGATGAGCTTGTTGATTTCACTTTCTGTACACTAGAATTTACTCCTTCTGAAATCGATTTTTCAATTTTAAGCAAAGTTAGCTCTAATGTGGATTTAGATTCCTAAAAACTCTCCTTTCCCTTTCCCACCATTCCATAACACTAACCTTGGAATAATGTGCCATAAACATGAAAAGAAAGATGACTGGTAAAGAACTGGCCAGCTCTGGAAAAGATCCCATACTGAATTTGGGAGAGGCATTTTTAGATCTAGCTTGCTCTGAAAAAAATCCCAACACTAATTAGCAAAACTGCACTGAAGAAACAAGTGATCGGTGGTTTCATACTCTAGGTCACAAAAGGGGACATTTGAAAGGATCTGCAATTTTTAATTCTATTTTGAATTTTTATTTTAATTCATATAATGAAATAAATTTCAAACTTAAAATATAAATTAATAGTTATAGAGTGAGGAAGGGAGAGAAACTAACTTTTGATTAATCATTTTGTGTTAGCAACCCAAGGATAACGCATGTCCCTAGGGAGTTATGCTTATGGTATCATGTCATTTTATTAAGGATATGATAATCCACCTTTAAAATCTCTTCAATGTACCCGTTACACACTATAAGAGGGAAATAGATAGAGATAGAAAGAGATAAAAGAGAGGAAGAGAGAAGGAAGAGGGAGATGGATATGGAGATGGAGATGGAGATGGAGATAAGATATAGAGAGGAAAAGAGAATAAAAAGAAAAAGAAAGAAAGGGAGGGGGAATAAAATGAGATAGAGTAGAGAGGTAGATAGACAAAGAGAGAGAGATAGAGAGTTAGAGAGAGATAGAAACAAAGAAATGGAGAGATAGAGAGAGGGAGAGGGAGATACAAAAAGAGAGAAAAGAGAAATAAAAATAGAGATAGAGAGAAAGATAAATAGAGAGATAAAGAGGGAGACAAAGAGATATAGAAAGATAAATATACCAAAATAGAGGTAGATATATAGAGGAACAAATATGGAGAGAAAAAGAGATAGAGATAGTAAGAGAGAGAGAGAAAGAGGAAAAGAGAGAAGAGGAGATACATAGATAGATATAGCAACATAGAGAGAGGGAGATAGAGAGATAGAGAGATAAAGATAAATAGGAGATAAATATCAAGAGATAAAGAAGGAAAATGGGAGAGAGAGGGAGATAAATAAGGATAGAAAAATAGATTAAGAGAGAGAGAAAGGGAAAGAGACAGAGAGAGGAAAATAGAGAAATATAGATAGAGGAAGAGAGAAGGGAAGACAAATATAAAGAGAAATAGGGTAGCAAGAGGAAGAGAGAGATTGAGAGATAATGAGAAATATAGAGATAGAGAGAGACAAAGATATAAAGATATCTCTCTCTTTCTCTTTGGACATCTCTCTCTATGTATATCTCCCCATTTGTAACTCTCCCTACCTCTCTCTATATATATCTCTCTACCTCTCTATATATAACTCCCTATCTCTATCTTTCTATCCCTCCATCTCTCCCTCATTATATCCATCTCTCTTTCTCTCTCCCTTTTTCTATCTCTATTTCTCCATGTCTCTCTTTCCATCTATATCTCCATCTCCATATCTATATTCCTTTGTATCTCTCACCCCTATCTCTATCTCCTTACCTCTCCTTGCATTTCTCTCTTTACCCTCTATCTTTACCATTATATATATATCCCTCTTTTTATCCCTATCTCTCCCTCTCTCTCCCTCTCTATCTATCACTCTCTATATCTCTCTCTTATCCTCTATCCTCTCTGTATTTCTCTCCCTCCCTCTCCCTCCCTCCCTCTCTATCTATATATATATCTCACTCACATTTTCACACACACACACACACACAATTCATGTTTCTCCCTCCCTATATCCATCTCTATTTCTCCACCTCCCCCCCTCTCTATATCTCTCTCTCCCTCTCTCTATTACTTGTATTTATCACCTCCTTTATATCTCTTTCCCCCTCTATCTCTATATGATTATCTCTCCCTCTCCCTCTCTATTTGTATATCATTACATATTTATATGTCTCTCTCTTATTCACTTCATTTATCCCTCCTCTCCTACTCTATCTCTATCTATATATATCCCTCTCTACCTCTCTATATATATATCATTTCCTATACCTTTATCTTTCTCTCTCTATCTTCCCCTCTTTCACCATCTCCCTCTTCCTCTCACCTTCCATATCTCCCTCTATATATTTATCTTTGTCAATGTCTCTTTCTCTCTCTCAACCCCTCTATATTTTCCAAGTTATATCTATCTCTCCATCTCTCCTATATATCCCTATCTAGCTTTATCTCTATATCCATCTCTTTACCTCTATATCTATCTCTCCATTTTTCTTCTTCTATATCTCCCTCTATTTATATCTCCTTCTCTCTTTAACCATATATACTTCCCTCTCTCTATATCTCTCTATATATCACTTTCTATCTCTATCTTTATCTTTCTATCACTCCCTCTAGCATTATCTTCCTCTCTCTATATATATTTATCTATTCCATATCTATATATCCCTCTATCCTCTATCTTTATATCTCCCTCTCTCTCCATCTCTATTTCCATTTCCATATCCATCCCCATCAATCTATCTCTATATCTATCTCCTTACCCCTTTGTCTCTCTCTATCATTATCCCCCCTATATATATCCCTCTTTCTATCTCTATCTCTCCCTCTCTCCCTATTGCAAAAATAACATGATTATTTTGGTAATGGAGCTTGATTATCTTCTTGATTTAGAGGTTTTATTTTAATTGTGTTTATATCCTTTTAAGTGGATTTATATTTTATTTCAATATATCACTTCTCAATTGAGACCTTTGTTGCACAAACAACATCATTTTCTAAATGTCATACCTGTTGTGTGGTTACACAACATGCTCTAAGTTTCATATGGGAACTTAGGGACCCAAATTTTAAAATACCCACTCAATGAAATAGAGAAGAATAAGCTTGGAAGAGATAACACAGTTCAATTAAACTACCAAATGAAGGGAAAAAACTTGAAAATGTAGTTTAATATCGGGTCGGGTAAATGGGCAAGTGCGGAAAGATGGGGGCCAAAAAAAAGCCACCTTATTTTGAATTTTATAAAAATCAAAAACATGAGAACATTATAATCCTCTCCTATTATAACCTCTTTAAACAAAACAAACAAAACAAAATCCTCATTTAACTCTTTCCTCTCTTTTGCTAAAAACCTTCTTTGTGGCCTGCAAACCCTACATAACACACTCACATTCTAGGAAGGTCAAAATTGCTTGATTTCTTCACCAAATATTTGTGAAAATGTCACCATGACATCATGGAGATCAAAGGAGTAAGTTATTTTTATTTTTTTTTGTGAATTTGGTATTAAATAGGTAGATTTAATATGTTTTTTGATGTAAATTTATTTAATTTTTAGGAAATGTTAATGCACCTCCAAATCATTCTCAAATTCCACCTCAAAATCTTAATTTGCCTCATTCTAAAATCCCTACTAAATAACAACCTCAACAAACACCTCCAACAATTCCTCATCATGCTCCAAGAACTCAAGAAAATTTAATGTGGCAAATTTAAAATAACAAGAAACAAATTGAGTTAATTGCAAGGTTGAGAGATCCTTTAGGCACAACCTCACATAGAACCACACTTTCTCAATCAATTCAATCCATAATATCTCATGTAGATTCAATTAGCAAGAAAATAACTACTTGGTCTAAGAAGAGACAAGAGTTTAGACAATTTTATGCAGACAAAAATTATCATATAAACAAGTTAAAGATGAAAATATTTCAAAATTTGACTTGTGTGCACTATTCACAAACTATAAAATAAAGCAATCCTTACATCCTATGTGCAAGAGGTTCCCTATCCATTGGTGTAACCACCAAGGGATAAAGAACCATTTTTGGGAAAGGTGTTGGATGGTTTTTCACCACCCTCCATGCAACAACAATGAGCTACCACAATATTTTTTGAGGAGACTCTACTATGAGTTTGTCCTTAATAAAATTTATTTTGACATGCAGGACTTCCATGGTAGAGGTGGGGCTCCACATAAGATAAAGTGGGGGAATGTATTGATGCACAATGGCTAGCAAGATGACCACTCACTAGACCCTAGCACATGAGCATGTGTTTATCCCTTCCATTGTGAAGGAGAGTGTCAAGGTGGATACATTGCAATCGATTAGTTCCCTCACCCAAAGCCTCATACAACATAACATTCCTCTAGCATAGGGTTCAAGGCGAGTGAGTCTTCGAGGAGTAGAGTTCCCACCTCATATATTTCAAGATTATGGGTCACTCTATGTTTATGATCCTGAGCATAGTCAAGATGCAGGTGCCTAGGGTAAATCTATAGCTGATGAGATGGTGATGATAGATGCCCTCTTGAATGACACATTCAACCTTGATAGCCAAGTAAATGTTAGCAAGTTCATTTAATTTAATTTATTAAATTTCATTTTTGAAATGCAAGATTAACTAAATTAGTTGAATGGTTATAATAAAATTTCAGGGTAATAGTGTTCAGTATGTTTTCAACAGTCCTCCATCTCCCTATTACACGATGAAATCTACTGCAAAGGTATGTAACTAGTAAAGAATTATAAATATTACATGTGAAGAGCTAAATGTTATATGAATGGTATTCTTATATATCATTTTGGATGTTGAATAGGTTAATCTTGGACCTTTGATGATAACACCTGATAGTGGAGGTGGTCATCGAAGTTTCACTTAGGTAATACAAATTATTTTTAATTTTAAAATTAAAAAAATGTATTTCGTAATTGAATAATGTTTAATGACTTGAAGGTTCTAGATAGTTTGTAAGTATGCTTTGTACTTTTTAATTAATTTGATTTCAGGTTGTTATGCACTTCATAATCTATGAATTTTATTTTTTCATGTTGTTGAACTCTAAAAATATAGGCTAGTGGTTTCAATTAATTATCCACCTTCTATAGACCTCTTTATTGTATTACCTCTTGGGACCTTATATAAAATATGACTACCAACTTAGCTAATCTAAGTGATTATGTTGATTCATCCATCTTCCAACTCCCAACCTAGTATAGAATACAGAATAAAAATCACTTTGAGTTTTCCTACACCACATGTTAAGATTTTGTAGCAAGAGTTAGAGAAGTGATGTTGACAACATACTATTTAACCCATGAGTGTAACAACAACAATATTGATGAATAATTGAAATGAATAATCCTCAACAAGAGGTTGTTGATACACCTCTTAAAGAACCAAGAGCACACACACACCTGAAATTAATGAAGTTAAAGTTGAATGTGAGACAATTAAGTGACAAAGGCTATATTGAGGTAATGTATATAGAGGAAATTAGTTCACTTTTAGAAGTATCAAAAATAGATGAATCTTGCAAGAAGTTGGAAGCACAAAAAATCCTATCTTTTTCTAAACATTAAATTTTTTAATCTTCTCAAATATAAATAATCCTCTTCTCATATTGATTTGAGTGACTTCCCATTAGTAGCCACTCATCCACCCCCTAAATCTAATGTCAAGGTCATCAATACAAGTTGTGGGAGTATGAACTATAACAGTTTTTTCATGCAGACAAAATCCCTTTATCTTGATGATCTTATGGTTAGCTTAGCCAAAAAAATCATAGAGTGCAATAAAGTTAATTATGGTTACATAAATTTTGTAGAATTTGGTATCCTAGAAAGGAATAGATTGAGAGTTTTGATAGTTCTTGGTTTTATATTGAAGAATATTTTGCATAATGCTACCAAAATAATGAATATCCCATAACTCTAAAATAATAAAGATCCAATCACTCCTCCATCAACCTCATCTAGGAAAAATTGACATCCTATCCATTGGAACCAACCACCTTTATTCATTTTGGTTTCTAGAAAATGATTAATTTGAAAATTCCCTATAATTCCTAGCTACCTTACAATAGATTTGTGTGTTTCTTTTTAAGTAATTACTATATCATCACAAACAAAATGTGGAAGATCATGAAATATCAAGTTAGAGTATTTACCCTTCACAAATAATTATTCCTCAAACACATTTGTATTTATTCAAACTATAGTGTAGGAAATTGTATACCCTTACAATTTTACATTATGTTTGGGTCCTTTAATTTATTGGACTTAATTAAGCTTCTAATTTGTCAAATTGTGCATTCCAAAGCCTTATTATTCCCATTTTATGAAAGGGAAATCAACATTTAATTAATGCAATTAATATTTTAATCACATTGGAGACTAAGTATCTTAGATTTTTAGGCTAGGACCCATTCACCCAAGGGCGAATTGGTCCCCTTTAAGTCCTAGGACCTATTTTTAAATACATTTTTGGCAGTCTTTTAATGATTCAAATTAATTATGTAATTGTGAGCTTTTGGAATCTAATTTTCAGGAAATTAGATAGACACCTATAAATAGTCATTTTATCATTTGAAATCCATCTAGCATTAAGGAAAAATTCATATGAGAAAATATCATTGTCAAGAGCAATCAAGAGCAGATTTATCAATCCTTTGTTGCAACAATAAAAATCATATCATCATGTTTAAGCTTATGTGTGTTCATGTCATCTTGTGAAGGCTAACGTGCATTGTTGATATGTTGATCCTAAAGAATCCAAGCATTTTCAAGTGTCCAAATTCATCAAGAAAAGTAAGATCAAGTTCCTTGGAGTGATGTTTTTGTCTTTAGTCCTCTAAGGGAAGCCATTGAAGGTTTGGTGAGTTGTAGCAAGAAAGTGTTCATTCATCATTTCCTTCTCCATTATCATTATCTTTCTATCAAGGTTTAATTACCAAGCATGGGGTTTGACTAAGGAAAACCCCCATTCAAACAAAATATTTTTTCCCTCTGTGTATGTGCAAATTACAAGTTGAAGAAGCATTGAAGATCTTGAAGAGGATTTTTACATTCTTTCATTTGTTGCATTCATTTTTTTCAAGTCATGGAAACTCATATTTAGAATTTATTTTTGACTTTCCAATAGTGTAACATATGCAAAACATAAGCTAAGATACTACCTTCGAGGACTGCCAAAATAATTTTCAAAATCCCTAACCAGGACCCATTCACCCTAGGGCAAAGCTGTCCTTTAGTATATTTCAAAACCTACTTTTGGTGATGGTACATGTGTCCTTACCCTTCTCAGATCTTCCTACAAACTATGGTTTTCATTTTTTTACTTTCAAAAATTTTCATTTCATGTATTAGGTCTTATAATTCATTTAGTTTGAGAATTACATATCATTTCAATTTGGTTTTAGATTTGTCCTATTTTCTTAAGGACTAAGATCTAGGTCTGATTGAATCACCTTTGAGGTTGAAAGTCAATCTTTACACCTTGTGATCTCTTTCCTAATGAAATGTATTGGAGAAAGGAATAAATAGAGAAAATACCCTTTGTTCATTAAGGAACCTTTTTCCCTACATTCTACAAACCAAGGATTTCAAGGCATTAGATATAACCTTCTTGATAAGAATAATAGGGATTTTACACTTGTGAACACTAGGTTAAACTCTCCTAACATCAAATGATTCCATATCATTGTTCCACCAAGGGAATTTCTACTACAAATCCTTTCATTGAACCTATCACCCCCATAAACAATCTTTCTAGCATCCCCATCACTAATCCTTCCATCACCCCCATCATAAATCCATCTCTTAATCTCATCACCCCTTTCACAAATCCTTTCATTGACCCCATAACTAACCTTAATCTCATCACTCCTATCACTCTTCTAGTTTTTGTAATTGAATAATGTTATTTTATTTTGAGATGATGCAAGCAGAGACTCCTCTAGATATTGATAGAGAAATGGAGCATGGTGTCTCTAAAACAATAGAAAGCTTGATACCTTTGATAGGGGTACAAGGAATATTAGTAAATTTCAAATTATATTCATTGTTTTAGTTGTTTATTATTGAAAAATAAAATGATTATTGATTTGTAGTTTAATTTCTATCTGGATGGTTGCTACAAGGCTACACAACGCCACAACATGAGCATGCCATTGTTGTGGATGAGGAGAGAGATCATTTGGAGGTGGTAAGTGATTATTTTTTTAAATATTTCATTTTATATAATATAATTTCTATATATTAATGTTTATACTTTTTATTATAATAGGTGCAAAAATAATTAAATAGGAGGTCTAGCAAACGAATTCAAAGTAGACCACCATCATACGCATCTCCATCCCCTCGACGATCAAAGGTTTCTCTTGATTTAATATTTTCGTTTAAGGGAAATGACTATTTATTAGGGTCATTTATTGTATGCCTATAAGGCATTTTTTAACATATATTTTGTATTGCATATACATGATAATGTATACCCATATGGAATTCTTGTAATCCTATATGGCTATTTTGTATATATGTTATACTTATATTGACATATATTGATGTATGCCTATGTGGCTATTTGGTTAATACATATCTTTTTTATTGATGGTGTCCATAATTGTACATTATAAATAATTATTTAATATTTGACGGAACTATAAATGATTAAAATGTTATTCCAATCTATTCTTACAAAAATTTCCCTATATTATTTCCTTGCAATAAAAGAAGTGCTTCAAAACATGCTACAAGTGTTTATCTCTTAAGAATGTAATGAAAACACAAGGAAAAATAGCTAATTAAGGATTATATTTTTAGATTTCAA
Source organism: Sequoia sempervirens (assembly GCA_007258455.2). Taxonomy (NCBI): domain Eukaryota; kingdom Viridiplantae; phylum Streptophyta; class Pinopsida; order Cupressales; family Cupressaceae; genus Sequoia; species Sequoia sempervirens. Next base: position 326,052 of record VDFB02263989.1, read on the forward strand.
GTTTTCGATAATAATATGTTATCTCCATTATAAAATGGCAAGCTTCAATGGATATTTGTAGATGGTTTGCTTCAAATATTTAAATTCCAAGTGTATTCCATGCTTCACAACTTATTTCACACTCATTTCAACTATATTTGTTGGTTAATTATTATCTTTCCTACACCACTATGTGTTTGTAGCCTTAGATGCCATATTTTTGGCATATAGTTATGTAATCAAGTTTTATTCAAGACAAAGTATAAATAATTTACACTTCATTTCCAATAATTTTATTCAAGTACCCATCCTCTTGTTGGCCGATCACTACTTCAAATTTATAGACGTATTCTTCATGCCCAAACTTTCATTCATCTCAAAAAAATATATTCTTATATTGACCAAAACATTTATGACTACATTGAGTTCAATAAATAGAGGAGACTAGTTCTTTGGTGTAGATCATTCAGTCATAACATTATAAAGACACCTACATTGACCAAAAATTGTAAAGTGGACTTATTATGTATCCACCCCAATGTGTTCAAATTCTTAGTTTAGCCCCAGGAACAATGCATCTCGACAACTTTTTACTAAATACAACTGACACTTTTTAGAACATCTGAAACATTGTCGCCATGTTGGAACAACTTGGGTATATGAAAAACTAAGAAAGGTTATTGTAGAGAGACCCTACATGACCTTATACCTTCAAATGAAATGTTTCTAAGAGCCATGATTTTTGAGTAACATCTTGTCAAAGTTTGCCACTTTTGGCACTTAGGGCTTTTAAGAGAAAGCATTGGTACAATGTAGCCTGGAATGATCTGGTTTGTTGGGGTATGAAATAGGACCTTTCCTACCATAAAACCACCCACCCAAACATTTTGGAACTGTCGTTTTGGTCACACGATGAACATAATGAAAATTTGGCTATCTTGCAACTTTCTTTTGAATGCAATTGATGCTTTTTCTATCAACTGAAAACTTGTCACCATGAGAAAATGGATTCGAGATATGAAACAATGTGAGAGGTTATTGTAGAGGGACCCTATGTGATCTTGTACCTTTATATGGAATGGTTGTAAGTGCCATGGTTTCTAAGAAATAGCTCGTCAAATTTTGCTACTATTTCACACTTTGGTCTCTTAAGAGAAATCGTCAATGCAATGTAGTCTGGAATATTCCAACATGATGGTGTGTGAAACAGGACCTTTCCTAGCATAAAACTACCCATTCAAATGTGTTGGAACTATTTTTTTGGTTGCACGATGAACAAAACAAAAATCACACCACCTTGAAACTTTGCACTGCATGCATTTGACGTTTTTTCCATCAACAAAAAACTTGTCACCACAAGAAAATGGATTGGATCTATATGAAAAAATGAGAGATTTTATCGTAGAGGTACCCTACATGATCTTGTTCCTTTATATAGAATGGTTGTAAGTGCCACAGTTTTCGACAAAGAGCTCATCAAAGTTTGTTGTTTTTTCATACTTTGGTCTCTTAAGAGATTCACCTATGCAATGTAGCCCAGAATGTTTTGGCATGCTCAGGTGCAAAACAAGACCTCACCTATCATAAACCTACCCATCCAGATGTGTTGGAACTATCATTTTGGTTGCACGATGAAAAAAATGAAAATTACACCACCTTGCAACTTTACACTGCATGTATTTGACATTTTTTCCATCAACTAAAAACTTGTCACCATGGGCGAATGAATTGGAGATATGGAAAAATAAGAGAGGTTATTGTAGAGGGACCCTACATGATCATGTATCTTTAAACAAAATGGTTGTAAGTGCAATGATTTCCAAGAAAGAGCTTGTCAAAGTTTTTTTCTTTGTTTTCACTTTGGTCTCTTAAGAAAAATTACCAGTGCAATGTAGCCCGAAATGTTCTAGCATGCTGAGGTGAAAAAAAGGACCTTTCCTAGAGCATAAACCTACCTATCTGGATTTTTTGGAACTATCGGTTTCGTTGCATAATGAATAGAATGAAAATTACACCACCTTAAAACTATGCATTGCATGTATTTGATGTTTTTTCCATCAACTGAAAAACTTGTCACCACAGGAAAATGGATTGGAGATATAAAAAATTGAGAGAGGTTATTGTAGAGGGACCCTAAGTGATCATGTAACTTCAAATGGAATGGTTGTAAGTTCCAATTATTTTGAGAAAGAGATCGTCAAAGTTTGTTGTTTTTTGCACTTTGGTCTCTTAAGAGAAATCATCGATGAAATGTAGTATGGAACGTTTTGAAATGCTAGGGTGAAAAATAAGACATTTCCTAGCATAAAAATACCCATCCAAACATGTTGGAACTGTCAGTTTGGACACACGACAAGCAAAAAAAAATTACACTACCTTGCAACTTTACACTATATGCATTTGATATTTTTCCCATCAATTGAAAAACTTGACACCACAAGCAAATGGATTGGAGATATGAAAAATGAGAGGTTATTGTAGAGGGATCCTACATGATCATGTAACTTTAGATAGAATGGTTGTAAGTGCCACAATTTTTGAGAAAGATCTGTCAAAGTTTGTTGCTATTTCGTACTTTTGTCTCCTAAGAGAAATCGCCAATGCTAGTAGTTTGAAATGTTCTAGAATGTTGGGTGTGACGTAGGACCTTTCCTAGCATAAACCTACCCATCCAAACATGTAAAACTATCAATTTGGTCACATGAAGAACATAAAAAAAATTACACCACCTTGCAACTTTACACTGCATGCATTTGATGCTTTTTCCATCTACTGAAAACTTGTCACCATGGGGAAATGGATTGGAGATATGAAAAAGTGAGAGAGGTTATTGTAGAGGGACCCCTCATGATCCTATACCTTTAGAAAAAATGGTTTTAAGTGCTACAATTTATGAGAAGAGATTGTCAAATTTTTCTACTATTTCGCACTTTGGTCTCTTAAGAGAAATTGTTGGTGCAATGTAGCCCAAAATATTTTGACATGTTGGGGTGAAAAACAAGACCTTTCCTAGCATAATCCTAACCATCTATATGTGTTGGAATTATCATTTTGGTCACACAATGAACCTAACAAAAATTAGACCACCTTGCAACTTTCCATTGCATGTATCTGACGTTTTTCCATCAACTAAAACTTGTCACCATGAGCAAATGGATTGGAGATATGAAAAATTGAGAGAGGTTATCATAGAGGGACCCTATGTGATCTTGTAACTTTAGACAGAATGGTTGTAAGTGCCACATTTTTTGAGAAGGATCTTGACAAAGTTTGGTGCTATTTCACACTTTGGTCTCTTAAGAGAAATCACCAATGCAATGTGGCCTAGAATATTCTGGCATGATGGGGTGTGAAAAAAGACCTTTCCTAGCATAAAAATACCCATCCATATCTGTTGAAACTTTCAGTTTGGTTGCACAACAAACAGAATGAAAATTACACCACCTTGTAACTTTACACTACATGCACAAAGGCATCACAAAGAAGGACAAATCACAATCAAAGGACAACAACATTGAAGAATGTTTACTCATCACAAAGGGAAGCATCTTATAATCATGTTCATGACTTCATATGATATTCATGAGATTGTTGCCCCTTTAATGACTATGATCATGCATAACTCATAAACAATGATTGAAGTCAGAGGTACTAATAGTACTTATGAGGAAGAACAATACAATATAGGTTAGCACTATGGATCAATAAACCCTCCATTTAATAAGGAGAATTTGGAGGTACTTGTTAACACAAGGATTTGCACCCAAAGATAAGTTGAAAAAACTCAATAAATCCTGTGCACATGGGACTATTCTCAAGCTGTGGGTATCCTATGGTGAGAATAGACCTCCAATTTTTGGGCTAGTTCCCTTTGGATTTTCTTGTAAAATTGGTTTTTAAACATAGGTAAAGGATAGAAGGATAAAGCAAATACTAAAACTGGAAAAATGGTGATTCACCAACTGAAAATGATTTGAATCCGCTTTTAAAATCACACAAGATAACTCAACCTGAAACTAAAGGATTCACAGCTCAATCAAGTATGTTTTTCATAGATACTTCATTTGATAGTTTTCTATGATTGAAGTTTGTTTGAAATAAAACAATTATGTTTTCATAACAAGCATTCTACAAATGTATGAAACACAATCAATGAACTTCACTATAGCAAACTAAATCTAAACAAGACATTGAGGCAATAAGATTAAAAAAAAGGATTTCATGGAAATCACAAAATATTAATCCAAAGACTTACACACAATACATGCACAAGACAGATCTGAGAAGGAATGACAAGCTTCTTTATTGAAAATCTGGGATATTTGCATTAAAAATCTCAAGAAATCATGAGTTACAAAGTAAGAATGATATGCCTCAGCAATCTCCAAACCAAGAACTAACCCCAATAATGAAAGAAGAGAGAGAATTATAGAAAAGTCATCCAAAATTCGAAATTGAATTTTGGCTCCAAAATCCCATGTGTTGTCAATCTTCTCCTTCCAATAAGGCATGCAATTACCAACTAACTCCAATAAGAGTTGTCAAAGTTTCACCAACTTGGTGAGCCTTATGCAAATGGAAAGCCCTCCAAATTAGGCTCAAAATTGAAAGATAACTCCATATTTGTGCCTCAAATCACTCCTTAACTCAAGCCAAGTCAAAAAGGAACTCAAAACTGAAAGAGAACTCCTAATTTGGTGCTCCAAACTCCCTATCTTCACTCCACATGTTGGCATAATTTACTCGACCATCTCCATGATTTAAGCAAAGCTCTTTTCATGCTTAATTTGACTCCCTTTGACCATCATTATATCAAAGACCTTTATTTTTGCATTTCAAAAACATCTTTTATTTGAAGTGATTTATAATTCATCACTTTAAATAAAGATTTTACAATTTGAATCAAATGCAAAAAATAAAACATATCTCTATTCTGCGTTTTATAAAAATAACCTTTATTAAAATGATTTATAATTATCATTTTAATTAAAGATTTTACAATTCTTTGAATAAAAATGCAAAAATAAAGGCTAAGTCTAATACAAAATATTTAAAGACTAAATCCTAAGTCCTTTATTTTAATTGAAAAGATATCAAAATAAAACAAATGACTAAGAAACCACGGCTTGATGAAGTAAAGATTTTTCCATTTTAAAACAAATACTAAGGCAAAAATTCATCGAACCCTTAGGGTTCACAAAACCCTAAAATGAATAAAAGATATTCATTTTACTTCATCATTTTGTCAATGCTTTCTCGAGAACTCTATGTTGAGTGCCGCCATGGAAAACCTAGCTCAACTTCTGATAAAATTTTATGCTCCCTCAGTCGTTTCCTTGCAAACTCTAAAGGTTGCATCTAGTGATTTTCATGGTGAGTTTGATCTTTGACTCTTTCTGGAAGCTTTTCCTCCATTTTGCAAAGCTTTTGAAGCTTCCACAGGTCGCAGCTTCAAGCAAATTCCGAGTGAGCCTTTTACTGTGTTGAGAGGGCATTGCCATGTAACCCTTGGCTGAGTTTTGAACTGGAAACCTCAACAACTTATAACATTTTTTGAAGAATCTCTGGAGATTTTGAAGTAAAAATGTGGTAAGTTCTTCAATGCCACGAATCTGATGGACTTTCTTCATATTTTGAAGTCATTTTGGATTTTTTAGGCCGTAGTTGGTCTATTCATTTTTTTGATATCCTTTTCTATTGTGTTGTGACTTTGTGACTTTGTCTGGCCGCCATGAGAAAATGCTATTCAAGCTTTTGTTGTAAATATCTTCCTTATGCCGATTCTTGAAGGATTCTGGAGATTTAACACATATTTCTCTTGAAAATACATAGGTAAGTTTGATTTTCGTTGAAGATTCCTATTTATTTTGAAATCTTTTATAAGCTTTTTTGGATTTTGAGGTCACGTCCTTTGCGTTCCTTTCTAATGATTTCTCTGTACTTTTATTCTCTATTGACTCAAACTTGTTGAACACCATGATTATACTGGGATCTAGCTTTGTGTATGAAACCTCTACTGGAAATCACTGTGCTATGCCATTTTTTTCTTTATTTTTATAGCTATTTTTTGTTTCAAACACCACTCCAAAAAATGGGTATATTCCAGAAACTGTATTTTGTGTTTAAATGCAGAAAAAAAATATAATGGTTGCGGCCTCTTCTATATCTCTGTGTCTTGAAATATTTGCATTCACTTGGACGCCATTATCAAACCCTCACTTGGCTTTTAAAACATTGAAACTTTTCTGAAAATAGGTATTTAATTTTAGCTGTGTTTAACAATATATGTAGAAATCTTCATAAATTTGTGGCTTCTTTGACAAATATTTTGCAAATCATAAGGTTGTTCTTTTGAATCTGGAAGTAATGCATTTAACTCAGATTTTGATGGCTAAGTTGATTTGATTCTCCATTTGTAATAATGTAATACTCTTAACAGTTGCAGCAGATGATTAAATAATGACTGGTAAAGACTTGAATTCAGACTGAAACACTGTTGATTGATTTATTCTTCAAATCAAATGATCCACTCTCTTGAATAGAGAACAAACTTGATTTTTCCTGAAAACATATCTTAGTGATGCAACCATTTCTTGAACAAGAAACCATTTTCAGGAACTTTGTAAAACTCCATATTAATTTCATGAATACCCTGCTGCTATCACTATTGTTCTTAACTTTTGTAGCTCTTTGAAGTAATGCTCCATGAATTTGGCATGTATGCCTGATCACTATCTTTGAAAAGATGACATATTGGCTTTAACTACTTATACTGTGAGTATTTCATTACTATGAGCTAGGCTCAACCCTTGTGGGAGCCACATTTTACCCCACTCATATCGTAAACCTGACAATCATCAAAAAACATCTCTTGTATTTGTTTGACACAAACAATGTTAGAAAAAATGCATACCCTGGATGCACTAGATGGTTTGGTAACTTTTTTGGTATATCTAAGGCATACATGATTGATTTTATGCATCTTGAAGAACAATTTATACATGTATAAGATGAATGTGCATATGATGAATGTAATCAGCCATTGCTTAGAGCGTTGCTCTATGCATACCCTGGATGCACTATATGGTTTGGTAACTTTTTTGGTATATCTAAGGCATGCATGACTGATTTTATGCATCTTGAAGAAGAGTTTATACATGTATAAGATGAATGTGCATATGATGAATGCAATCAGCCATTGCTTAGAGCGTTGCTCTAACCTATTTTCTCATCTCTTGGAGGGAACGGGAGCGAAAGACAAAGAAGAAATAGGACAACCTACAACAAACCCGAATAGACCAATTATTTAGACAATGACTATTTACCCTTATCCTATGTTCCTTCATTTATTTCCATTACTTATTCATGTATATGCTTCTTTTTTTCAATTTGCATTGAATAAGCAAAAGTTAATCTCATGGCTTGTGTGAGACAATGGATATGTTTACATTCAATAAAGACTACTTTTCTCTGTTATATGCACTTGTATAAATGTAATAATCTGTTACAACCTTTGTAATATTTTCTAATTTTTATGTTTATAAAATTGAATGTATGGAGATTTTTTTTAAAATGTACCTCATTCACATGAAATCTTTAAGCAATTCTACCTGTTTGAGATTATGAGTGAAAAACTGGTAACATTACTCTCATGTAGAAATGTATGGTTAGTAGGATTTCTCCTAGTCAGAGGTACGCTCACGTAGAATTATGAGTACGATCATGATAAATGAGATGCATTACAATAATAAAATTGCTCATAGTAACAAAGGTTTCATTAATTCAAGCATACCTCATGAAGGACAATCAAAAAAGGATGAAGTAAAGGATTACAATCATCTTGCAAGGGCAGCAAGGGTTTAATAAGAAATTTAGTGTCATTTCATTGCAAGAAGGGAGAATGACCAAGGAAGTAGCATGACAATAAACAATCTAGTGAAATATCTCATGTAGCAAGGAAATTTACCACACCAATGGATAGAGTTTTGATATGGTATAGCTTCTTAAGGGACAGAAAAAAGGGGTCTATCATTACACAAGAAGGATAATAGAGTCATTCCCAAGTGCTAGGTGCTGCTACTGCTAATCAACTTGGCCAAAACCTAAATATGAACATTTCAATTATGAAGGAAGAAGTTGTTAGTGTGATAGAGAATGCACACTTTACAATTAAGATTGAATAAATAGAAGCACATGATAACACTATCTTAGAGAAAAATCAAGTTAAAATATCAAGAATAAAATGAAGACAAAAAATAATACAATTATTGGAAATGATTCATCTTTTTCAAAAAATGTGAATGTCGACATGGATACATCAACCTTGAAAGATAATATTCAATTCAAAGTGAATTAAGGGGTAGTTTACAATGGATACATCAATCTTTCACTTGATAATAGTCCATTCAAAGAGCAATGACAAAGGTGGAGATAGTAGTAGAGATGGGAAGATTTCATAAGCTAAGACCAAGGGTAGATTTATCTCCATTATTGCAACCCTTCTACCATGTTTTCCAAACTAAACCTCTAATTTCTTTCTAACCTCAACACAATGATATGTAAGTGATATGTATGTGGTTTTTATGTGTGATATGAAATTTCACCATAATTCCCTTGCTAAATGTCATATGTGTCATTGTACATGGCATGACCCTTTGTGTGTGTGTTTCCATTCAATGTAACATCCCTATACCTTATACACTTAAACATGCACTCTCAACCCTTCACCCTATGCCTTATACCCTCAATCCCTCAATCGTCAGCCCTATACTCTCAACCCAATAATTAAGCCCTAATTCCTCAACCCTCAACCCTATACCTTAAATCCTAAACCCTACAACCTCAACCCTCATTCCTATACCCTATAACATCACCCTTATACCCTAAACCCAATATCATAAACCCTAAACCCTAAATCCTAAAACCTCAACCCTCAACCCTCAACCCTATACATTAAACCCTCAACCTTAATCCCTCAACCCTATGCCTTAAACACTAATCCCTCAACCCTTAAACCCTCAACCTTCAACTCTTAAACCCTCAACCCTCTATCCTATACATTAAACCCTCAACCCTATACATTAAACCCTCAACCCTCAACCCTTAAACCCTAATCCCTCAACCCTTAAACATTGAACCCTCAACCCTCTACCCTATAAATTAAAGTCTCAACCCTTAAACCCTCAACCCTAATCCCTTAACCCTCAACCCTTAAACCCTAAACCCTTAACCCTAAACCCTCAACCCTTAAACCATAATCCCTCAACCCTCAACCCTAAACCCTATCCCTAAACCTAAACCCTCAACTCTTAAACCCTCAACCCTCAACCATTAAAACCTCAAACCTCAACTCTAAACCCTAAACCCTCAACCCTCAACTGTTAAACCTTCAACCCTTAAACCTCTAACTTATACATTAAACCATCAACCATAATCCCTCAACCCTCAACCCTTAAACCCTCAATCCTAAACCCTATACCTTAAATCCTAATCCATCGACCCTTAAACTCTAATCCATCAACCCTCAACCCTAATCCCTCAACCCTCAACCCTATACCCTAAACCCTCAACCCTAATCTCTTTACCCTAAACCCTCAACTGTGAACCCTCTACCCTATACATTATACCCTCAACCCTAATCCCTCAACCCTATACCTTATACCCTAAACCTTCAACCCTCAACCATAATTCCTCAATCCTCAACCCTCAACCCTTGAACCCTAAACCCTCAACCCTCGACCTTAATCCCTTAACCCTCAACCCTCGACCCTATACCCTAAACCCTCAACCCTAATCCCTCAACCCTAAAACTTGAACCTTAAACCCTCTACCCTATACATTAAACCCTCAACCCTAATCTCTCAACCTTATACCTTAAACCCTAAACCCTACAACCTACAACCTCAACCCTATACTTCAGCCCTAACCCATCAACTCGATACCTTAAACCCTAACAAACCTATATTCTATACACTTAACCTTGTACACTCAACCCTTAACATTATCCCTCAACCCTCTACCCTATACCATATACTTAATCCCTAATCCCTCAACCCTCATCCCTATGCCTTATACCCTCAACCTTAAGCCCTAAAATATATACCTTAGACACTCAACCTTGAAAATTATCCCTCAGTTGTAAACCCTCAACCCTCATCCCTATACCCTATAACCTCACCCTTATACCCTAAACTCTGAATATTTTCCCTCAACCCTATACTTAAACCCTAAACCATACACTTTCAACCCTTAACCCTATGCCTTATACCCTCAATCCATATTGTAAACCATAAAACCTAATCCCTATACCTTACACACTTAATCTTATACACTCAATGATCTAAACATTATCCCTCAACTATAAACCCTCAACCCTCAACCTATTACGTAAGCCCTAATCCTTCAACCCTCAACGCTATACCTTAAACCCTAAACCCTACAACCTCAACCCTCATCCCTATACCTTAAACCCTAAACCCTACAACTTCAACCCTTATTAATATATTGTGATATTTCTCATTGTGGTTTTTCCCTTCTTGGGTTTTCCACATATATTTGGTGTTATCTTGTGCATGTTTGTTCATTGTTTTATCTTTCATTATTGTTGATTAGATTAAGAGTTTCTAACCTGTTTAAAGGTTGTTGATATGGTTAAAAGTCTAAAATTTCATTGTGTTTAAGGGTTTAAGTTTTGAAGATATTGATTCACCCCCCTCTCAGTATCAAGGTGTGTTCAATAGGAGAGACAACATGTGTCTAACACCTTGCATATAGATAGTGATGATCAAGCTTGTATTATTTACAGATCTATAGATAGAGGATGTACCATCAATTTCTCTTATCATTTAATGTATAAAAAATAGTTAGTTTATGTTTGATTTTTATTTTTTTATATGCATATAATATGTGTTAAAATTTCATCCCAATGTAAATATAAGAGACAAATAATGAACTAATTGCATTATAGGAAATGTAAATTGCCAACACTTAGAGGAGGATTGTGTAGTTACATAGATACTCTTATGAACAAACTATTAATTCCAATTATTTTTAGTTTGATTGATGATTGCATAAACCTAAATATCGTATAAATAACATAAATTATTAATTATGCATAAAAAACTAAGAAAGATTGACCAAAATTAAGTAGTGTTCACAAATACAAAAAGAACAAATGAAAATGAAAATGATTGCTATGTGGGAAGGTGACAAGCACAAAATTCATAAAGACAAATAGAATGTACCTTAAAATTTGAGATTTGATATTATAATTTACAAATTATGTCATGTTCTTTCATTTTTTTGCTTCAAACTCCTATTTTTTTACTTTTTACACAACTTCCTTCAAATTCAATGTTGAATTCTATTTAAATCTCTTAGGATTAGTAAAAAATATGGAAACAATGGGTCTATATTCTCAAATTTAAACAAAAAAACTCATAATAAATATATGAATTTTAGAAACATGAAAATATTACTTGATATAATCAAATTTGATCTAAAAAATTCAAATTTTCTTCTTCTACATTGTCAAACAAACAAAAGGGTGGTGGAAAGGTGATGGAGTATGAAAAATATGCCAATGCAAGATGTCAACACCATGAAAAAGTGTTTATTTGTCGAATAATGCATAGAAACTAGATAAAAGCAAAGAATGTGGGCTTGAAACAAGGGTCACATGCCTATTTTTACCATTTTTAGTGGAGGCTATTTTGTGCTATCCTCTAGCCAAATTTAATGATTTCTTATAAGATTTATTGATATTTGTCAACCCTTAACAAATTGGGAAAGAAGAGAGGGAGGAGAGAGAGAGAGAAGAGACACAAAGAGAAAGAGAGAAGGAAAGGGAATGAGTGAGACACACACACACAAAGACCCTCACCCATAAACCCTTTACCCTTAATCATAAACCCTAAAATCTATATTGATACCCTCAAATATAAATTAAATACCCTAAACTCTCTACCTCAACCCTAGATACCTTATAACATCAACCCTAAACCATACACCCTCGACCTATACCTTCAACTATACTTCCAATACCCTCAACCTTATAATCAGTACCCTTAACTCTAAACTGTACACCCTAAACCCTAAACCTTGTACTAATACCCTTGAATCTATAACCTTATATGCTAAATCCTCAACCCTATATCTTATACCGTATACCATCAACCATGAAGCCAATACCCTAAACCTTATACCATATGTACCCTAAACCTTGTACCATTAATCTTGTACCCTAAACCCTATACCCTATAATGTACCCCAAACTGTGTACCATCAATCTTGTACCCTAAACCCAATATTGATACCCTAAACCCTAAACCCTAAACCCTAAACCTTGTACCATCAATCTTGTACCCTAAGCCCTATACTCTAAACCCTATACCCTATGTACTTTAAACCTTATACCATCAATCTTATACCATAAACCCTATACCAATACCGTACACCCTAAACCCTATATTCTATGTACCTTAAACCTTGTATCATCAATCTTGCACCCTAAACCCTAAACGTTATACCCTAAACCCTATATCCTACACCTAATATCCTCTACCTATACGGGGAGGGAGAGAGGTGAGATAGAGGGGGATAAGGATAGCTCTAATGAAGGTTGAAGTATGAGGCAGTCTTCTTTGGCATGAATGAGGTAGCTTCTAATTCTCCTCATATGCCACCTATATCATCAAAATATCACAAGATAGAGGAACTAATTGATGAAATGTTAAACACTATAGATAATGTTGACACTTATTTTGAGGTATTGCTTCAAGATCATGTTTCTAGTTTTGAGGCTATGGGATCACAAAACAATATACCTAGGTCATCACAGGGAAAAAAGAACAAAAAAATCATTGTGAAATGCTTCCATTGCATCACCCACGACTAATTTTTTGGATAATGGAATTGGAGGTGGTATTGGCCTCAAATGATTATGACACGGGATTTGTCTTAAGGGTTGATTGTCTTCTGTCTCAAATGCCTCATATTGGACACTAATAATTTTGTAACCATCACATGATTTGAGAAGCCCAACATCAATAACCACACCCTTAAATTATGCACCTTCAGAATTAGTTTGATTGCTTTAATACTCCACCAAGCTTCCTCTTTGGAACTCTATTTTACTCCCACAACACTTTACCCAATATCCCCAACCCTAAGCCCTATACCCTATACACTTAACCTTGTATCCTCAACCCTGAACACTATCCCTCAACCCAAACCATATACTTAAACCCTAAACCCTACACTCTATGCCTTATGTCCTCAACCCTATGCCTTATGAACCCTCAACCCTATACCCTAAACCTTATACACTCAACCTTATACCCCAAATATTATACCCTAGACCCTCAACCCTAAATAGATATCTTATACCATCAACCATAAACCCAATACCCTCAACCCTATACCTAATATCCTCAACCATAATCCATATACCATATGCACTTAGTCCTATAGCCTCAATCTGACCACTATCCCTCAACCCTATACCATCAACCCTCAACCCTACACCCTCAACCCTATACCTTATACCCTAGACCGTAAACCTAACCCTAAACCTTATACCTAACATCATCAACTCTAAATCCTAAACAATGAAGGTTGTTACCAAGAATACAAATCTTAATAGGCAAGAGAAAAGTTCACAAATATTTTTGTTTGTTGAAGAAATCAACCAAGGTACTTTAAGGAAGAAATGTGTTAATGGAATTATGGACTGGGGAGGAGAGGAGAAACAAAAGAATAAAGAGAGAGAGGAGTAACAAGGGTTGGAGGGAGATTTAGACATGGAGGGAGTGAGAGACTTAGGGAAGGAGTTGATAGAGAGGCGATGACCTAGAGAGGGGATGGGGAGAGAAGAGGAGAGAGAGAGAGAATGAAGAGAAAGAGATGGCTAAGGAGGGATGGAGAGGTAGAAAAGGAGTGCTTGAGAGACCTAGACAGGGGAGAGGTAGAGAGGTGAGGAGGATAGAGAAGAAAACAAAGTAGAGAAGTTCACAAAGAGGGAAAGAGGGGTAAGGAGGGAGGGAAAGAGGTAGAGAGGGAGGGAAATACATAGAGAGGGGAGAGATATAGAGGTGAGAGGCCTACAACCTAGGGAGGATGGGTGAGATACATAGGGGAAGGGATAGAGGTGGGTAATGAGACAAGGATGGAGAGTTAGAGAGGTAAAGAGGGAAGGAAAGAGTGGATGGGGAGAGAGAGGAGGATGGAGAAGTAGATCAAGAGAATGGAGATGGGTGAGAAATAATATATGAGGTAGAGAGAAGAAGAGAAGGTAGGGAAGGAAGGAGAGATGGAGAGGGGAGAGGAGAGAGGAGAGGGGAGAGAGAAGGAAAGAAGAAATGAATGGAGGAAGAGCATGGAAGGATAGATGGAGGGAAGAGAAGAGAGAGAATGGAGTGGACAAGGAGGAGAGGGGAGGCTAAGAGAGGTGAGGGGGAGAGACAAATTTTGATAGAGAAGTTCACAAAGAGGGAAAGAGGGTGGAGAGAGAGAGGTGGAGGAGGGGGAATAACCGAGAGATGGAAGGAGGAATGGAGATGTGGAAGGAAGGAAGGTGGAGAGGGGCCAGTGGGGAGATGAGGAGGAATGGAAGAGATGGAAGGAATGGAAAGAGGGGTGGTGGAAGGAGGTGGAGGAGAAAGGAAGGAGGGGTGGAGATGGATAGGTGGAGATGGAAGGAAGGAAAGGTAGAGGGAAAGAGATAGGTGAGAGAGAGAGATGAGAGGGAGAGAGAAGGGAAGTATTGGTGGAGAGGGAAGGAGGTAGAGAGGGAGTGAAAAGTAAAGAATCAATTATCCATCATCAATTATAAACCCTAAACTCTAAGCCTTAATCAAAGTGGGGGACGAAGAGAGAATGAGAAAGAGAATTTGGATCTAGCATTCTGAAAATATGTTTTCATTTAGCTAATGCCAAATTTGGTGCTCGCCAAATGGTTTTCATTAGGATATACCAAACCTTTGGGTTGGATTTTCCTTGGGTATCCAAACCAAAGGGTTCGACGACCATTTCATGTCAAAGACATGTTTTTTGAAAAAGGTAAAAAAATTCACATATTTTTGGTTGTACTCTCCATTAGGTTTGCACATTTTTCAATGTAAATATATAAAAAATACCCATGATTACATAAGCTCTCTCTTAGCTATAAAACCATATAATTTTTTCACATTTTGATTATGTTAAGGTTTTCATCTTTAATTTCTTTTGTTAGTGTCTATTTTTTGTCAAAAGCGAACATGTGGTATTTTGGGTACATTTTTTTACTCATTCATCAAATTTTGAAACAAATTGCATATTTAGAGAGTAGACTCCATTCTACATGTATTGAAAAAAATTATTTTTGATTAGTTTTCAAAAACATTAGGGCGGAGCACACTCAAATTTCTATTTTTCAGTATGTTTCCACTTCAAAAATTAGTAAAAGTAATATATTCATTCAAAAATTAGCTGAAAAAATTGGCATAAACTACATGGTGTTAGCTAATTTTTCACTGTCAAAGTGATTTTAGAATTTCTAAAAAAAAAGTTAACATTTTAGGGGGAGCACACCAAACACTATGTTATATTTTTTTTGAAAAAAACAAGACCAGTTTGTGTGCTCCCCATTTTTGAAACCCTTAATCTTCACCATTTTAAAAAAAATGGTAGTTTAGAAAGTAGATTCAGAGTACTACAACTCTTGTTTTTGTTGCATCTTCAAATTTTGAGTGTAAATATATTAATTTTCTCATCAAGTATCAAAATTTCTTGATTTCAAAAAAAGTGACGTCTTAAGACCCCCTTTTGTATCACAACTTGGTGCACTTACCCATATTTGCACTTGACCTTTTGATCATGTACTTGGCACATTGTCATCTTGGTTCCTTATACCTTGGTGCATAATGTCAAGTACAATATGAAATCTAGGTTGGTTATACCATTGAAACATGATTATTATCCATCTTTCCTCCGCTTCCATTCATTAACTTCCTCTATCCTCTCATCCTTTATCATCTAGTCCTCTCATCCATTTTGAGAGCACACTTGTGTTATTTGAACCCACATGTCCTATTGAGGGGGCATACCTAACTCTCATCTTTCTAGTGACTGGGCATCATGCACTAGTCTTCATCCCTTGCCTACCCACTATGTTTTATTCCTTTGAAATGATGTTACTTCTCTTATTTGCAAATCATCTCAAAGAGGGGAAAAATGTAGACACCTAAAATATGACCTTATCCCAATCACACCTAATTTTACCATATCTTAAGCCATTAATTAAATAAATAATATTTATTTATTTATTTAATTACCCATCACATTTATCCCATCTTCTCCTAGACAATTAATTAATTAAATATTTATTATTTAATTAAATAATTTATTCATTACCTTTATCCCCAAATCCTCCAACTAAAATAATTAATTAATTAATTTAGGCTAATTAATCTCCATTACCTTTTCCTCCATTATTTAATTCCACTTTATTCCTCAGTCCTTATCCATTTGATCCTAGCCCTTAAACTTGTTCACATGGATCAAAATCTAAACTTGACATCATGTGACAATTGTCCCCTTCATATGCCTAACTAAATCCTTGTTTAGATTCATTGAACCTAGACACTTCCTAAAAGTTAAACTAACTTTCTATCTCAACCATTCATTTCATATTCCACCTCTTAATCCTAGTCATTCACATAAGGATGTTTCCCTAATGCACATTCTTAAACCTAGCTCTTGTCACATGAATACAACTTTAATCCAAAATCCTAATCCTCATCCAGTCCTAGTCACCCATCACCCAATCCATCTTGGCCCTTGATTTCTCTCATGGAATTTCTATAAATGAGAGGCCTTCCACCCCATTTTCATAATCCAATCTTGTGCTACTATTGCACTACCCAAATTTCTATTGAATCATCTTGATCATACCATCATGCTATAGAAATCATAAGAAACCACATCTAAGCTATCAACACATCAACATAGTACACTTGATCTTTTTGAGGTTTGCATGTATTTGGTTTGATTTAGGGTAGATTTTATGTATATTTCAGTTATATCATTGCATGCAATACAAAATCCTTATACTCTAACAAATAAAAAACTTAGGAAATTGGATGAACCAATTTCCATATTGCATTACCATTTTAGAGGCATTCACTAATAATCCCTTAGCGAGGTTTCCATCTAAGGTTCTATTTTTTTAGAATAAAAATTCATCATTTACTCTCTTAAAGTGTATCGTTGAGTTCTTTTTGGGTGAGTTGGGGTAGTAATCATATACTAAGTTGGTGTGATCCTCTTCCTACAACTCCATTTCTTGTCAATCTTGGATATATTTCCCTTCTAACTAGGGAGTATACCAAGTGAGAGTTAATGTGGAATTCCCTTCTATCCTACACTTTTTCAATTGTTCATGAATATTATCAATAATTATTTGTACCCAATTAATCATCTAGATTATCTTCCACAATGATAGTAATGAATTGGAAAAACAAAGGGAAGAAAGTGGGAGTAATTGGTAGTCCCATTATCCAACCTAGAAGGGTGATCATATCTCTAATATTTGTCTAAAAATCACTCATTAATTTTTGGTAACTTATAATTGTTCCTCTTAGATTAGCCATCCATTTTTTTTTAATTTCTTTAAGTCAATTATCAGGGTCTTGATTGTATAATTCCATGGTTTGAGAAATATCCAACTAGACAACCTCTACATGTTAGGGAAAGTGAATGATTTTAGTGATTGATGCTAGTGAGATTTTAAGTAGGTATTGGCCCTTTGGGCATACTATTCTCATTTTTCTTACATTATATGCCTTTGCACATGCTATAAATTCTAGTGATTCAACTAAAATGGGGAACCGATTACTTATGCAATTCCATTGTTGTAAATTGTAAAATTTAATGTACTTTAAATTTAACCTTACATTATTATAGGTTAAGAATGAAAAGTCTAATTTACAAAAAATTGAAGTATAGAATTGAGAACACCCCTCATTATTACTTGATAAAGAACCACTTAACAAGTATGATTTTGGCACTTTATGATTAGTGGAATTATAAAGGATCAAACCACTTTCTTATAAGACAACATTAGTTTTAGTTTTTTCAAAGAAAAAATGATAGACCCTAAAAGAAAAGTACATGAATGGATTCTTCTAAAAACACTATACTTTCAAAATAAATAACATTCAAATATGAGATACCATTTAAAATTTATGAGCTTTCAAATTTTCGTACCTTTATGTGTGAGGAGAATTGAACAAGTGATGTAGGGCCTATGTGGTGTTGAGGTGGAACAAAGATTGAGCATGGAGGTGAAATTGAGGTTGATTTGGTAGTTGATTGGGCATAGAGGTGGCACCTATATCACAAGTGATTAGGCACAATACAAGGTACAATTTACAATGTGTAGTGGGTTATAATATACAATGTATATTGTACAATAGAAAGACGTAGATGATGTAATGTACAATCTTGTAAGTGGAGCACTCCTTTTCATTAATAAAGGTGGGCACTCATATGAAAATCAACACTTTTTATGCATAAATAATTTTTTTAAGAGAACTTAACCTTTTAATGAATGGAGTGCTCCACTGAAAATACCTTTATTTTTTAAGAACAAAACTTTCAAATTTTAAAAAATTAACCTCTTGAAATTTGTGCCTTGATTTGTATGCTAGGGAAATTTGACCAGCACTCAAATTTAATCCAATCTTTCATGTTTGTTTGATCTTAATAGATTGATGTCATTATGTATATTTTATTTTTCACTAGGAGCCTCTTGTAAAAAATACCTACAAAAGCCAATACAAATCTTGAAGACCTTATTAGAAATCTTCTCGTCATTTGATTCTAACAAAACAAATGTTGATTATATGCTTCTAATTATAATGATGAGTTCAAAATGATTCCATTATTCCCCAAATATACATGCAACTAAATCTTATTATTTACAACATAGAAAATAAACTAGTCCTAAAATATTAATACTCGAATACCATATTAGATTTGCAAAATAAATTATATCCAAAACAAAAATATCTAAAAATAATATCATTAAACCCATTTTCCCAAAATAATAAAACTCAGTTTAATAGCAATGCCTGCTATATTCTCATTTATTTGAGAATCAAGGAACACCATATATATATATCCCCTGGGATGGATGATTCATGGTAACAAATGTCAAAAAGGATATGAGTTAACTTTAATCAAGAGAGAAGAGAGGTGCCAAATGATTTGGCTTTTATCAGCATGACATTTAATTTATTTATTTTTATCGATAAAGGTGGCAGAGCCACTATATTATATTGATTTCAAAAACATTTACAGTGGGAGAAGAAAAAAATATGATCAGCCTACACAACTTTCACTAGAACTTGCCATTGCAACCAGAGCAGGGAAAACATGGACATCAGAGTGAAGATCATCCTAGGAATGCTTGCGGATAGCATTAAACAAGTTATAAGCTTTAAAAGAAAGAACCTCACCAATGGTCGGTTTCATCCAAACCAACCATAGATGGGATTCATGTGGAGTGTCACCCACCAAACCGGTGACCATTACGAAGAGGACCGAAACAGATTCCATAACAAGGGATGAAGTGGTACTAAGGAGTAAACTTAGAGCATTATAATCAGCGCTAACACAAAAGAGTTTTACCTGCATATGCAACAAAATAAAAGGTGAGTGCCAAAAAATGATGTGCCCATCCCATCATCTGAAATAAATGCCACTCAGTCTACATTCTCCATCAATAAGTTGTCCATTAACATCAAAATTCCAACTGGTACTGACATGCCACACCAATAGCCATGAAAGTTTAGCATTTGGAGCAACATCAAAAGCATAACACTTGAAACATCAGGAAACAGGAAAAAGTTGCTCGAGCTCCTATTACCAATGAGAAAGCATACAATAGAGAAATGCAACCAATCATGAAATTCTAGAATAAATATGGGAAAAGCATGGAAAGCACAAAGCTACCAAACAACCACTAAGTCAATGAAGACAACAAATACCCCTGAACACCTCTAAAACTATCACCAATGATGAAGGAAAAAATACCACTAAACACAAATCAAAACAGAGCCTCGAAAGCTATCACCAATGAAGGAAGCAAAACAATTTGGCAAAATAAATCAATTAGGCAATTGTAGAGACTTGTTCATCCCTTAGTATTTATGATAATGAAGCATCTTGCAATTCATTAATGTTGAATTCTTTATCATTTTCCAAACTTCAATTGGCAATTCTATTTGCAAGAGAATTTACTCTTGAAATAATGTTTACATTTATGGAAGTCATTTTTTTCTTGTAAAGACCAAACTAACTCTATAGAATATGATAATTGTCATGAATTAAAATGATTTGACTTTATTGCATTGATTATTGTCATAGAATCTCCTTTAATTTCAAGCTTTAATACACCCTTTTTCAGAGCAAACGTAAGGTCCAAAAGGAGACCTTGAATCTCAACCTCATTAATTATACCATTTGGAAGCTTTTTCCCAGTAGCAATGATTGTCTTTCTTTTGAAATCCCTGATAACACATCCAACACTAGATTTTCTACAATTGTCTTTTGAAAACCCATCAAAATTCAATTTTAAAAAAGATTGCACTAGAGGCCATAATTTTGCATTTTTTCTAGAAAAGATAGAGGAATTGGTCTTAATGGATCCCTCAGAGGGAGGTTTCAGAAAGGACCATCTATTTAGAGTTTGTTTATCACATGAAGTGAAATTTTTGTTCCTCTATGAAGAATGAACTACTGAAGCCATAACTTTTTTTGAGATTGCCAAGCCTAATTTACTAATCACTTTCTTTAGTGGATTGGAAATATTTTTAAATGTCCTACAATTCCTTTCTCCCTAAATATTCCAAATATTTTTAAATGTCCTACAATTCCTTTCTCCCTAAATATTCCATATGACCTTTGATAGAAGGATTCTTCACAAGTAACTATATGTAGAATTGTGATATAAATCTACCCAACTTTCAAAAAAATGTAATAGGGATCTAGGATATACACAACTCAAATTTATTCTATTCCAAATCCAAGACCAACAACTGGCTATAAACTCACAATGAAGGAAAAGGTGATATGTAGATTAGGGTTTATTACAAAAAGAGCACTTTAAATCTACTGCTATCCCAAACTTTAGAAGTTTGACCTTGGTGAAGACTTTATTATGAATTGCAAGCCACGAAAAGGTATTAGCCTTAGGCAAATAAGTAGCATTCTAGCAGAAGTTAGAGGGCCAAAGAGGTTTTTCTAGATAGCTTTCCTACTAACATAGCCCAATTTTACTAAATATCTTTCAGATTCATTTCCCATGCAATTTAGAAAATCTTCTTTCTCAAAATATAAAGTTTTTCTATTACGAAGAATTTGTTCAAGGATTATCTTTTGATGATTGGAAAAAGAAAGTGAGAAAATATTTTCCACTTTATTTATTAATTACTCAGAAGAAATATATTTACCTAAGTGAATTTAATAGAATGTGTGCAATAGAATGTTACACCACCATTATCATGAATGTAGATGGTCTATATACCTATTTTGATGTAAGGATTTTTTTTTCCTTGTGACATAATTGCACATTAAACATCTTTAAATACCAAAACATAACATGTCACATGGATTAGAAAAAGATGGCCCACATCAACTAATATCAAAGGATGAGAACTTGGTAATTTAAAATTCGAGTCAATCCTAAGCCACTTGGGATCAATCATTAGGTGCTCGAGATTGGCCCATGATAGGAAATTTTAGATCTCATGGTGGAGATTGAATGTATGAATACATGTGTAAGGGTAGGTAAAAAAATAACTAATAATAGAGAATGTTTAATAATGTGTAAATAGAAATGTCATAAGAATCAAATATAAGGGAATACATTAAATAGAGAGGGATAAGTTTGCTAGTATTGGCATGGTGTGATGGTTTAAAGGTGGAATTGTTGTTCTTGCCACCAAGGTTCAAACCCTGTTGGGGTGGTATTGTTGAATGATTGTATTCCGGTTCATAGCTCCGGTCAAAAGCGTTTACCCCTTGGGAAAAAATAAATAAATAGAGAGGGATAAGGATCATGAAATGAGCCAAACTTAGCAAAAGAGTGTGTCACTTCTTGGTAAGTAATTGTATGAGACCATTCCATCAAAATGGGTCCAAACTTGTTAGAAAATATAAGGTTTACATTTGTAATAAAGTCACCTTAAAGACTTATGTTAGTATTAAAATATTTATTTAGTTGGGAGTTAGTTTTTTGTACAGTTTTGGGTAGTTTGGGGGAGTTACATGAATGCAACACTTTGTAAGTATTTGCACAATTTATTATAAAACCCAACATGAACTCAATATATCGTATTTATTATTCCATATTTTTATTACATGCAATTATGGTTTAGATTTCTAGTAATATATATATATGCTCATCTTTTTTCAACATGGTATTAAAGCTTGGATCAATAGGGCCATGGCAAAAATATAAGAGTAAATGTTGAAATATGATTGTTGCATTATATAGATTGAGGATGAAAAAATGTAAGAATGTTTACATATCTTTTTTCATAATTAATGAAAGATATTTAAATTATTGAAAAGAGAAGGCTTTTTGTGTAAATACATTTTTTTAAAAGTATGTGATCTAGCAAATCTTTATAAATTAGTGCTTGTCATTTGAATAATTACAAAGAGAAACATTTAATTTTGTGGGCATATCTTGAAAATGGGCTCTTGTCTTAAATGGTGGAGATAAGTGAGCAATTTATATTAATAATTTTGAATGCATACTTTATGTATGCCTTAGCATGTATAGTTAATGTATTAAGGTGATCAAAACTTTAAGGAGAATCAAGGGTATATAGTGCTATGGAATCATAAGGTTTGAAAGGGACATTCCAAATTATACATGTATTGAAGTAATAAGAAAAATAAGGTGCTATAAAGATAATTTGGTCATCTTATAAATTGTACAATTTCAATTGAATTCAACATCTTAAAATGATTTTTTTTCATTATCTTATTTTTGTGCTTTACAAAATGTGGATATAGCTTAGCATAGATTGTTGTCCAATAATTTGAGATATCTATGATTCAATAGATTGGGGAGGTGGTAATCTAGGAACCCAAGATTTCAGCTTGGGAGCTACACCCTTTCAAGGGTTACAAGGTAACTTGATGGAGTTCCACCTACTTCATGAAGTGTTCCTCTCAAAAGAAAAACTTCTAAAGTATATGCAAATTCGTATTTTTTTTATCAACATGTGTTTTTGTATGTAATTTAAAACTTCAAGAGATGTAATAGTAAAATATAAAGTTTATATTTGTAATAAAGACACCTTAATGAATTATCTTAATATTAAGATATTTATTTAGTTTGAGAGTTTTCTATAAGTAATTTTAGGTAGTTTGAGAAAGTCACGGCAATGCAATGCATTATAAAGATTTGTACAATTCATTGTAAAACTTTGTATGAACTTAATATCATATTTATTATTCCATATTTTTATCTTGTGATTTAGATTTCCTGACATACATATGCTCTTTAGGTAATTGACATGAGTATTCACATTTCACATTACAAATATAGTGGTTCGCAATATTTCAAAATAAAGTTTAAATACCAATATTGT